>JAOBSW010000313.1:0-131186 GCA_026214975.1 Gentiana macrophylla
GGAAGGTCCGTATAAAATCTTGAAAGTGCACCCTAAGGGTCATATCATTAAGTGTGTCGGATGGAAGCACAGTCCCTCGAACTTGGCATGCCACCAACCTCAGAAAGTATTATGTTTAAATTATTTTCTATTTTTCATGACTTTTGCAGTTCTATTCTCACCAATTGTAATAGGTCGATATGACGATATATTTCGATTCCTTTTATTAAGCATGGTTTCTTTTTCTTTTTAATTACGCAATAATCGACCGCGACATCCATTCTCCGACCCGAACAACTCAGTATGATGACGGTGAAAAAGCAAGTCATTGACAATGCTTATATCACCTCGACACGGCGAACGGGTGGAGGAAATAGTGAATAAAGCCAAGTCACCGACAATGCTTATATCACTGGCTACAATCCATCGGACACGATGGAGTTAAAAACAAAATAGTGAATAAAGCCAAGTCACCGACAATGCTTATATCACTCCCGACACGCCAAGAAGCCACGATGCTAGCAAATGGGCGGATCCCGCTGATGGATCCTTAACTCGGCTCGATCATAAGCACCACGATGTGCCCGATCAAAGCGTAATAGTCGAATCGAGCTCCGACCAAAAAGCCAAGTCAAGCCAACAAGACAACACAATGCTAGGTCGACTCATACTCGAAGTGTACCAGAGTCATGAACTCCTACTACACTTCGAGGGCCAAGAGGGAATTAAGTCCAAGGACTACACCCCATAAGGCAACATTTTCAAGGGAATTAAGTTCAAAAGGACTACACCCTAAATAAACGATCAACAAGATACAAAAGACATTCAGTGAAAAGCATAGTGATGATTCAAATTCAAAGATCAAAATGCAAATTAAAATGAATGCAAATTAAAATGTCAAGTCTATGGGATCGAAATGACCAAATATAAGTTTAGACAAATAAAAACATAAATGTTATTACAACCAGATCGAATGAGAAAAGTTCAATAAAAAGGCGACAAGGGAAGAGCATCAGGCAGAAGGCTGGTTTGAAGTCGAAGCATTGGGATCGACTTGTTCATCCAACTCGGCGTTCACTTCACCGGCTCCCTCCGTGGATGGGACCACGACTTGTCAGAGAGACACGCCCGACCTTGAAATCGGTGATGTATCGCCATATCGGGAATGGACTCGGTCATATAAATAGGCTTTGCCGATGCTCTTGACCTCGGGTCGTGGGGCGACCATCTTGACTTCGTCCGGGCGCTCGAGAACCCCTTCATGGCCTCGACTCATCGTGAGCGCCAGGTCGTTATCAAACTCGTCGATGTCGAAATCCTTCTTAGCCGCTTCCAGCCGGTCGTGAAGCTATCGACCTCGAGTCAAGATCGCCTCGAGCCTTGGTAGAGGCGACCAACTCACGGGTTTGATCCAGCTCCGACTTTACCGCCGCCAATTTCGCTCTCTGTAGCAGATGTGTCTTCGTGCCTTAGACAGATCCGACTCAGTTTCAGCGTCTATCGTCCAACTTATCGGCTTTAGCTAGCTTCAACCGAGATCCGATGTCGCCTTAGCAATTGTCTCCTTCGCTCCTCTAAAGTCGCCGAGGAGACTCGATTCTGCTTAACGCCACTTTCGCCGCCAGGCAGTCCGCAAAAGTGAAACATTGTTAACTTCAAGTCGACAAAACCTTCAAGATACAAGGAAATAAAAGAAGACTCACAACTCGTTGACTCTTCACGATAAGGTCGTAGCTCTCTCCGAGTCATGCCTTCCATCTCGCGCCACGCTCATCCCGGGATCGCCTCGAAGAGAATTTGGTGGAGCAAGGTTACGGGTCTCCTTCCGACCCCATGCCTCACCTCGGATGATTTATGGCGTTTTCTCGAGACGAAGTCACCTTCATCGCTTCTACCACATTAGCCTCGCCAGCCGACTTAAGATCTCGGGATGCCGGGCAGAGTAGAAGAACGAGTCGTACTCCCTTTGTCCGCCGGATGTACCGAGGAAGGCTTCTTCGACCGATGCCGCCATTTCTGGATTGTGCGAGGATCTACCTTTTAGGTCGGGCATCTTTCCAATCGCCTAGCCTTGCAAAGTGTTCCATCGCGAACAAGAGATAGGTCGACGTTAAAACAAAGATTAAAAATCTAGAAAATACAAGTACAGCAGTTCAACAGAACGAATAAGTCGCTTACGCAAAACTCGAACATCCTCATCGAGTTCCGGATAAGCGCCGGACGCCGCCTCGATGTCGCAAACGGATATAGAGAATGTAGGTTCCGAGTCGCAACATCGGACGAGCGCGACTTTCGATGATCGCGCACTCGGCTGGGAACATCCGATTTGAGCCGATCATGCCATTTTGCGCCTTTGGAACCAAGTATGTATGTCGATATTAATCGACCATGTCGAATAAAGAAAAAGTTGGGTTTCCATCGCCATGAGACGAGATCACTTTCTCACGAACTCCGATGCCAGAGGACGCTTCGAAATGTATACCATCCCGTCGCCCCGCAAACTCGCCAAGGCAAAGCATCGACGGAATAGTCGAACCGAGAATTCAACCTTGGCGATTCGACACGCCAAATATGAAACCCATTACGCCCCGATCCCATTGGGAGCGAAATGGGTGATGCAGATCTTGTAATGTTGAAGGACGGCGATTAGACACGGGTCGAAGGGAATCTTAATCCTCTCTCAATTGCGCCGATATGGCACAGAACCCAAGGGAGGGTCGATGCGAATCGGTATCGATCGTGTGACACTTTAATGTGGTCGAGACAGTAGGGATTCCATATCTTAAACAGATCGCCTTGGCTTTCTCTGGCGTTAGATTTGACACACATCCGTGACGGTCCCTGGCCTTGCATCCTGGTTTTGCGCCTGGCAACAGGTCGAGATGATCCAACGGGTCGAGGAGATGCCTCCTGCTCTCCCTCCTCTTCTTCTTCTCCGGCAGCTCTCTCACCGGAAGCAGTTGGGTTCTCGTAAATTGTTTCTTCCGCCGATTCTACCTCGGGCTTCAACAATCTCTCTCTATTTTGGGAGTCGCTATCATCGCTAGACATGGACTTAAGGAGAAGATGCAAGAAATAAAAATAAGAAGGAGAATTTAAGTGAGTTTAGGGCTTACTTGAACTTTCGGCTAAGAAACTAAACTCGCGAAGATTAAAATGACGAATGAAAAACGTCAAGCTCTTGGACTCCTTTTATGCGTGTGAATTTTGCAAATGATTTGAAAGGGTGGAGATTGTGGGAAGTTATAGGATACATAACGCGAGAATCAAGGGTAGTGGACCGCATAAAACGCTTCGCTTCTCGCACCCATTAATGCTAGTACAAGATGACGTCATCCTACGACGCTACTCAGATCGGGTAGATGGGGATGATTGCGTTCCCGCCTAAAGAAGACCACGTGTCGAGAGGTTATTTGAATTTTGAGATCCGATCTCAAAGACTCGAGATGAGCTTCACTCCGATCCGGGGGCTTATGATGATACGAGAATACACACCTCCACGTGGAATTATCCGATTGGTCCATCCGGTATTTGAATAAGTCGGGCCGGCTATCTCAGATCGGGTCGATACTTAGACGTATCGGTGAAGACCACACTGAGTGGGATTCACCAAGTGTCTCGAACTCGAGCGCCCACGCCGGCCGCCTTCGAGTTGATCTCGATACGTTAGCCGCTGCTCTGGGCCCACATCCCACAGATTATTGGGAAAGGAGGCAAGGCCCTTTTAAGGGTATTTATGACAATAACTCCAAACCGCCTTAGTTCTAGGGCATAAGAAGGACATGTGCCTATAAATACATCATTCCAGAACTACGTAAGGCTTGATTCTCGGACTTTCACACAGATACGTAGGCAATCCAAGATACATTCTTGGACTCACCTGTTATACAACAAAAAACACCATCTTTTGTTCATATTTAGCCATCTCGATCTCTTACAGCTCATCCTTAGATTACACGTGGCCTCATTCCACTGGTGGTGCATTATTTAGCATCGTCAGAGTTCGTTGAGGGAAATTCGGAAATCAAGTATGGGCCAATTTTTACAAATTTGAAAAACAGGTCATTTATCAAATCAAGTTTTTATTTTTTTCCTTAATGAGACAGTATTTCATATTTGGCCATATTAGGTTCTCTCAACTTTTTTTATTTCTTTAATGCAAGTTTGTTCGGTACTAGGTTGGTGGTGATCCGACGATTGTTCGGTGGTATTTCAACGGTTGTCTGATTGTAATTCTGTTATTTTAATAAGATTTCTTTCATTTCGTAAAAAAAAAAAGGTCTTTCGTAGATATATTCTATGTAATGTAATACATAAATTTTGTAGATAGTATCTACAGAATAAATATTTTTTTTTTAGGCAACTTTATTTTATTAATAAACGAAATAAAGAGCTACAAAGTTGAGTGTCATATCCCTACTACTCAAGTTTACGTGATAGAGTCAAGATAAGATTGGCCTTCTTAAACCCTATGTGAACAGCAAACTCGGCAGTAGGAAAATCCACCACATAGGGAAAAATAATCGCTCTATGCACCCCCGAAAAATTCCCTGCCCTATAAATAATTACATCAGTGGGATTCAGAATGAAATAAATGCTGCCTCTATGCGTGAACTGCCGAAGACCCCTTCGCATCCTCGTGTGAACTTTCTTGATTCGAAGAAGCTTGCAGCCCTTCCTCTTGAAATTTCGACATGACCCATCCGTAAAGTGAGCTACGAAACCCATACTAGAAGCTGTACCAAACACATAAGGGGCAATATCAAACACCAGAATAAGTATGAGCACAGCGGTTGACTGCAAAAGCAACAAAAACACCTAGATTGCACCCCTAGCAATGTGGTAGGGTGCATCCAAAGGTCAGCACAATCCACTAAGCCACAGCCATATATAAGCGCCAGACAAACTGCAAGGTGGTGATCTGTCCGCAACACAAGCACACTTGGAATATGGTAAACAGCATACAACTCTGCAGACAATAGTAGAGAAAAAGGAAAAAAACACATGAATTGCACCCCAACAAAAATGGAAGGGTGCGCCCAGATCTACAGAATAAATATAAATCACTTAAATATCTAAAATATTAATTATGTACGGGGCGAATCACAATTCCGTTCCATATATTACCCCTCTCATCTTTTTCTTCTCCATTGATCGTAGATTCGATCTGTCACTTTTTACTCTTTGCCGGTGTATGTATATTTTCTTTTGGCTCCAATGAAATTTTAGTAGAATTGTTCAGATAGAACACAAACAATGAAACGATTATAATGCAAAAGTATATTTTTGTCTCATGAACTAATATTAAAGGCATAAATTAATGTGTAAATATATGGAATCCACGACTCCGCAAACACTAGCCAAGATCGCATAGATACAATCTACGGAATCCCTAAATTTAGATAGTATCTACCAAAAAAACCTGTTTTTCAAATGTGTAATTCGGTAAAACCTATAAAAAAAAATGTCAAGCCCTTGTAAGGCCTGATTTTCATATTTCCCGTACATGAACCTTTATTTATTTATGGTGGCTTATAGTCCACAATCGAGCTTCTTTAACAAGACAAACACGGCATTATATGAATGGACGATTATCTTAATTAAGTATTCATTTAAAGAATGTGACGTTAATTTTTAGAGATTCCCGTTTTCGTGAGTCAGTATAGGTGCGTGGTGACGAAACCAAGAAGCGCATCACGTGGGAGTCCGAAAATCACGAGGCACGCAGGACCACTGCGCGACCCACGCGTGACGCATGAGTGACGCACGAGGCACACATGCGTCGAGACATATTTTATCAAATTTTTTATTTTTCGGACATAGTTTCTTAAGTTTCCCTTTTAAACTTGCATTTTAGCCCCAAGAACCTACATTACAGCGTCATGTTCATAGATTAGAAGACACGTCATAATGGGCAAGTCCTTATGTTTTTTTTTTTTTTAATGACAATATTTTTGTTTATTAAAGAAATAAAAACCAAGATGCTGAGACGTTACAAAAAATACCACACCAAGAGAACTCCGACAACCCCACAAAGGCCACGGCACCCACGCTACACGAGAAAATAACTGACTTCTCAAACAAGATCACCAAACAAAAGAACCGTAACAAAACCAAACAAAGACCAACTCCCCAAATTTTCAAATGCAAATTTTAGACTGAGCCTCAATCTGGTTCACGAACTGACTGTTATCCGCGTCTAGATCAACAAAACCCTAACATATCTTTGGTCGTCTAGCGCTCGAAACAAAAGTCTTGTCTACGTAAAAATCGTACTCCAAGGTTTTTAGATTTTTCCTAAAAATAGCTCTAAAATTTGCATTAATTTTCTTTTTTCCTTCTTTGACCCGAGTTAAATTCAAAGCTCACACAACCGAAAACCTACAAGCCTTTGGACTAAAACCGAGTGTTCTTCCAACATGTGTAAATTTCTTTGGAAAAAAGTAACCTGCCAAAGGCAAATCCACAATATCACTACTTGTCTCATACAAACCTTTCATTTTGCACGTAGTACCACCAACGGAGGTTGGTCAGAGTAGAAGGAACTCTGGTCGTTTAAGCAAGAGGTCTCGAGTTCGAACCCTTGTGGATGCAGCAAACATTGTTGGGAGATGTCACACCTTTGATGCCGACAATATCTCGAATATTTAGTTTCAGGCAACCTTGCGAAACGAAAATTGCACTCATCAATTAAAATACTTTTTTTCTCAAAGAAAACCAAGCGAGTTGGCAACCCTGATAGAGATCCTTTCAAAATGGAGTCGGGTGGGGCCCCTTGAGAGTAATGCTTCTAATACTTTCCGCTGCCAACACATCGACATCACAAACTTTATATTGGTCGAGGACCAAATATGATTTGGGGATCCCACACCACTAGAAATGAAGATAAATTTGAAATTTAGAAAGAAAAAAAAACCATCACTTTAAAATCCACTATTGGGTAAAATTGTTGGTATGGTGGTCATGTATTTCGTAATCCCTGACCACCATAAAATTAGCAAATTTGGGTAGTCCAACCGGATAGCTTGGGAGACAGCCGTTGTTATTATGGTAATTTCGATGCGCACACTCCATAATAAAATGGATCGTCAGATGATTGGTACGGGTACAAAAACACAAAACAATTTTTTTAAATTTTTTTACACGTCGTAGTTATCCAATGGTCTCTATATTTTCCCATTATTGCACCCCACTTACAAGTCACCGGTGACTTGTCGATCAGAATTAACTCTATATCCGATGATTCTCAACATTCGACACTACGGCATCCAGGGGACAGAGTCACAGAGTCAGTATAGTGAGTGGGTTGGCTAAGCCCATCCAACCCAATATATATATATATATATTTTAAACTGTAATTTTTATTGATGAATGTGAAAAATTACAGAGTTTTTGCCAATCATGGCCACCTCACACCAACATGTCCTCTGTAACGCCCCGTTTCCGGATACCGAGTCCTTATCCGGAAATCGAACGTTCGGCACGTATAAAATAAAAGTAAATTCATTTTGTACGTAAGCCTCTACTACGTCGTATCAAATTAAAGGCAAAACGGAAGCAAAACTCGGGTATAAAAAAAATTCCCAAAAATTAAAGAGTAGAAAAGAAATCTAAGGGTGGAAATGTAAATTATTACATTTGGAAAAGTACGATGATCCCAAAAAGATAAAGTACGACAAAACAGTCAAGACCAAAGGTCTACCTCAAAAGTAATGAAAGAACAACCAATGAAAAGCAGAATAGAAACATCTTGATACTTCAACGATCGCCACAAACGTCGCCGTCAAACTCTTCCTCGTAAACTGTTTCGCCTTCTCATCCCCAAACACATAGAAAAAAAAAAGTATGCATTCGAGGTAAGTACAACGACTTAGAAAGAAAGAGAAGCTATGAAAACAATCATAGTTATAAAGAAAGATAATTATTTAATCAGCTTGATTAAATGAGACCGACTCAATCTAAGGTTCACTTCATTCTCATCAACATGTTGTGACTAATCTGTTTTACTTAGCCTATCTATGTTACAAACCGCACTCAAGGGCACTACGCGCATCCACCTCAAAGCAGAGTCCTCTCAGAAGGCTTTGACCTACTGAGTTCTTCTACCTTGGGGACACTCTTTGCAACATATCGGTGGATCACACCAATATCCACGAAGTCTAGAAAAGGTAGACTCGATAGCAGCACACACCTCAGCCAGAGTCCTCCGCACTTAGGGTCTTTTGCCCTACGAAGTTCCTCCACCTTCAGAGGTAGCACATGCATCGCGATTTAGCCTGGTGCCTAGCCAAGAGAGTCATGTTGTTTAATCTTTTACTAGTCACATACGTTGTTTATTATGTGATTAACTAGCCAGCCTAAGTGTTTTCAAATAATCTCCCTCACAAATACTACTCTCTTCCTAGACCACTAGACACGGACAGTCCTAGCACATACACACGACATTGATGAATACTAATCCATCAAAGCACAAGCCTGTCATGCTCTTCCGACGGAGTACATTCGGTGTTTTAACTGAACGAATCAGAAGCTCAATTCAGGCTTGTCTAAGTTTTACACCATTTTGACATATCATGTATAAAGGTTTCATAAGGACAAATCATGTTTATAAGGCTGAACAACAACCCACAAATAAAGAAGGACAAACAAGCTAGACGCCCGTTTAAGACCTGGACGCCCGTGCCTAAACATTACCTGGACGCCCGTCCACTATGCCTGCACGCCCGCCCACCTAAAAAACAGATTTCAATCTCGAATGTAAAATAGCACCTCCAGACGCCGTCGTCGGATAAGCCAGACGCCCGCCTGGACACAACCTAAGCGCAGACGCCCGCCCGAGAGAACCGGACGCCCGCCCACCTGGGTTCGACCAAAACCCTAACCTCATCATCAAGCGATTTCCAGATCGTATTTCAACCAACTAGCAGCAGATAATCAACACCGTAAACATAAGAGACCACATCTAACCGTACCATAACAACTAGAGTCATTAACCAAAACAACAATTCATAATTCTAACACCCAAAAAGCCTTAAAACAAGAGCAAATCCTTATAACCAACGATTGAATTCATAGGGCGGTTTTCTCTTACCTATTGCAGCCCAGAAAACTGATCCAAACTCAGATGAAAGACTGCTGCAACACCACCAAACTGATAGCAAACCGTTGCCCTCCTCACGACGCTTCCAATTCTTGAATCGGTTCTGAAAATGATCAACTCTTCCTCTTAGAATTGTGAAAACTCTCTTTTCTCTCTTTCTCTCCTCACAATGCCGCACAAGGGAAGGGGGAAGGCTGAAAGTAAACTGAAAATCCCTGATTTTTTGTTAGGTCTTAATATTAAAAGAGAGTTAATTCTTTTCCTTAATTGCCCTTGACCACAAAAACTGATTTTCCTTTTAATTATATATATAAAACTCAAATTATATATATAAAACGTCCAAAATAATTAACTCGAATAAAAGAAAATCGAACCTAATATTTCGTTTTGCAAAAGACACGCTCCGCCTCTTTCCGAAAATCGAATATTACATTCTCCCCTTAAAAGGAGTTTCGTCCTCGAAACTAGAACATACCGTAAATCCCCAAACTCTTGGAACTCACTAAGCATGTCGCTTTCCACTTCCCAAGTTGCCTCCTATAGTAGAGGCCGTGGGGTTATTATCGTCGCGCCCCGCTCCCACTCAATATTTTGGAAGTGGTGGTGGGTTAACTAACCACGTCTTTTTGATGCTAACATAAAAGCACATCAAATCAAGGATTTCGAATGGTGTCGGTAACGTAGGCAAGCCTACCCGCCCTATTCGTTGGAACATATGTGATGATCGGACTAAATCGGGTCAAGAGAGCCCCATTGAGATAAGAAGGAATCACCCTCCGCCGCCGGTGTAGCTTAGTCTTGTCGGACCCCGTGCATACATCACACTAGGAGGGTTAAGTCGGTCGAGCCCCCACTCGCTTGACCACCCAACCTATAGGCGGACCGTTTTATCCAAGATTTATTGTTCTTTTACCATCATTCAATCTCGTAGACACTACGAATCGAAAACGTGATCTCTTTTGGGCTTTAAGGCGGTTCACCGTAACACACACCGAAAGGCTTAACGATTTCATAACCCGTCCTCGGATCTTTAATTAGTTACTAAATTAATTAATTACCACGTATTAATTAAATTTCAACTAATTACGCGAGTTTGTATACATGCCTATTTTAATTACCAAAATTAAAATTCTACATGTATGCATGGAGTGGATTTATGATATGATGACGCACAAGTAATTCGATTTTATATCTATTTTATGATCAAACACATAAAAATAAATTGCGGAAAATTTAAACACCGAGATGGATCGTTTGCTAGACTTCGACTAACCTATTTTCTAAGGAAAAGTAAAACTAATTCTAAGTCTTCAAATCTCGATCTTCGATCTTGATCTTGAAACTCCGGATCTCGAACCTTCGATCTTGATACACTAACCACGAACCATTTAGGAGAGAGAGCAGTAATATACCAATATATTGAAAATATATCTATATTAATAATTGTTTTAATTATTATTATTATTATTATTATTTTTTTTTTTTTGGGTTATGTTTCACCAAGGACCTAATGGTCTTAACAAGGTTAATAAAAAAAAACAATTTTGCGTGACCTAACTGAAACAATTTCGGCCGCATGAACACATGATCACATTAGTGCCGCAGCACACAAAAAAAATTAGTTAATAAAATACAACTGCCGCATGCTGTTTAAAAAAAAATAAATTCCGTGACTTACAAAAATATGCCGGAAAATAAAACAATCTGCCTCCTCCCGTTTTTACCTTCTTGATGATTTTCAACACCATAATCTTCAACATCATGATCTTCGTCGTCTCGAACCCGGAACCAAAAATAAATACAAAAGGTACTACCTATTACAATTTTCGCATGACATAAAATAAATTACACATCCTATGCTCAATTCATACTAATCAAAAGAGCTACAAAATAGATCTACTGGGTAAACAGTACCAACCCCAATCCATCTCTTCAACCAAGACATTAATAACATAAAAAAATAAAACAAAATTTTCAGCCCCATAAAAAAAAAAAATTGGGACAAAAAATCTACATGTTTTACCACTCCTAGATCTAATATTTTATACGTATAAATATAGATCACCTTGGCGATCGATACCAATCGTTAGTAATATCATCCAAATGAGCGATTTAAGGATCTAGATCTATAAATTACACGTAATAAAATAACTAGATCTACATCTGAGGGTTGTAAACATACCTCTTGGATCTCAAAATCCAAGTTGAAGAACCGCAAAGAAAAGAAGGTGTGAAAGCACCACGATCTTCCGTACGTGTGATCCAAGCAACTCCCGGTGGAATGAAATTCTCGTCTCGAATCCTCCCGATATGTTACCCGGAAAAACCTCCAAGATTTTCCCTTAGTCTCCCCTTGGCCGAAATTATCACTTCTTCTCTCTAAGAGGAGAAGTCGAAATTTATTGTGTGTCATGAGGCTTGGGAGAACTCTCTTTATATAGGAGAGTAAAACTTAACCTCCAAGGATTTTTATTTTGCAAATAAATAACCCAATAAATAAAAGATAATTCCATAATATTCTAGAACAAATCTAGAATAATTTTTATCTTTATTTCTTACCATAAATATTTATCCAATAAATATTTTGTGCACATGTCTTAAAACAATTTCTTGTTTCCTAAAACACATGCTTAGGCCGAAAATTCACCCTTATGACCTAGTCACAAAATTTCGGCCAACACACTAATTTTGGGCCAAGATTATGAAAAATGTCTTTTTCATATATTTAATTATTTAGCCCAACTAATTTAATAGTTCACTAAACAATTAATTCGCATATCGTTTTAATAAAGTCCAATAAGAACTAAATTAATATTATTAGGATTCGACGTCCGAGAATAGCTATGCTATATTAGGAGGCACGTCGGGGACCTATGGACTAATAATCAATCGCTCCGATAAATCAAATAAATAATTATCTTATGAATGTAATAATTATATTCGATAAATCAATCACAGAATATGCCACCATAATCCCATGATCGCACTCCTCCGATTATGAGATTATATTTATCTCCTCACGAGAATAATAATACGCGCGTCATTGATATAATCATTACATATGAATTAATCCTCCATGATCGTTCATTCTAAATCGGGAAGTTACCGTTAACCCTTTTAGAACCTCTTATCCTTATTTACCATTAACCCCTAGTGATCAATTAATTCATACACCTCACCGGTAGCTAATCGCTGAAATATGAACTCGCGATCGATCGATCGTTTCAAGGATTAACAAATAAGTGAATCGTCTGTCTACTTCCATAAATGGAAGGAATGGATTCAGATCCGTGATAACACGGACTACTCACTCAATCCAAAGACAATGCCAAGATGGGGTAATTCGCACCACGCACTCGGTGTAATCCTTAACCGTCAAGTCAAACCTCATACCGATTCAAGCGGTTGATCGTGATCACCTCATGATTAAGATATATCCATAAATATGATCATCCATTGATTCGATAAGACTTCTCGACACGGAATTATATCGTGAACTCTAATCAAATCGGTCCAAATTTATATGATATATCTATCATATATAAATGCCCCACTAGTTCTCTTAACCGAAAGTCCGGATAAGACAATCACACCTATTGTGTTCAAGCGCATTAATAGCACGTTAAAGGAGAGACCCGATACTCTCGATTAACTTCACTACGGGCTAATTGTATTTTAAGTACATCTTCACTAACTCAATCCTCCCGTGTATATCCCATACACCGAGTCAAGTGATTACATAAACGATATACTTTAGGGTTTTTCAGTAGTGTAAATACTATTGTCACATCGGTGAATATGAGAACAATAAATATGAATAATAATATCATTTCATTTATTAAATAAAACAATTACAAAATTGTCTTTCGGCATCACACCTAACGTAAAATCGTTGTTATAGGCAAACTCTGAGAGGTAAGCACTAGATGGTGGGGATACACATTGGTCCTTTGGTGAGGCACACTAATCGGTGGAATGTCGCTACTACAAAGTTGACACGAATAGGTGCTTGTCCAGGCTCTCCATAAATGTAGTTGTATCTTGGCGGTGGTCGGGGTGGCAGATTCTGATGCGGCCTTAGTGACATCTCTTATTGAGACCTTGGTGTAGGTGTGGCTGTATGGGGTGGTGGTGAAAGACTCAAACGAGGCGAAGGATTACGCCACAAATCCGCCCCTACTACGGGCACTGGGCTCTCGCCTTGTCTAACCCCCCGAGCTCCCGGCCCACTAACGCCTCTTCTTGTGGTTACCATTCTGAAAGATCAAGAAAACCAGACGTTACTAAAAGATCTAAAGGAACTTATCTTAAAAGAAAGGAAGCCTAAAGGACGCTTCTCTCTGATACCAACTGTAACGCCCCGTTCCCGGATACCGAGTCCTTATCCGGAAATCGAACGCTCGCACGTATAAAATAAAAGTAAATTCATTTTGTACGTAAGCCTCTACTACGTCGTATCAAATTAAAGGCAAAACGGAAGCAAAACTCGGGTATAAAAAAAATTCCCAAAAATTAAAGAGTAGAAAAGAAATCTAAGGGTGGAAATGTAAATTATTACATTTGGAAAAGTACGATGATCCCAAAAGATAAAGTACGATTAAAATCAAGACCAAGACCAAAGGTCTACTCAAAAGTAATGAAAGAACAACCAATGAAAAGCGAGAATAGAAACATCTTGATACTTCAACGATCGCCACAAACGTCGCCGCCAAACTCTTCCTCGTAAACTGTTTCGCCTTCTCTCATCCCCAAACACATAGAAAAAAAGTATGCATTCGAGGTAAGTACAACGACTTAGAAAGAAAGAGAAGCTATGGAAACAATCATAGTTATAAAGAAAAGATAATTATTTAATCAGTTGATTAAATGAGACCGACTCAATCTAAGGTTCACTTCATGCTCATCAACATGTTGTGACTAATCTGTTTTTACTTAGCCTATCTATGTTACAACCGCACTCAAGGGCACTACGGCAAGATCCACCTCAAAGAGAGTCCTCTGCACTTAGGGTCTTTGACCTACTGAGTTCTTCTACCTTGGGGACACTCTTTTGCAACATATCGGTGGATCACACCAATATCCACGAAGTCTAGAAAAGGTAGACTCCGATAGCACGCACACCTCGCCAGAGTCCTCAATACTTAGGGTCTTTTGACTCACGAAGTTCCTCCACCTTTCAGAGGTAGCACATGCATCGCGATTTAGCCTCGGTGCCCAGCCAAGAGAGTCATGTTGTTTAATCTTTTACTAGTCACATACGTTGTTTATTATGTGATTAACTAGCCAGCCTAAGTGTTTTCAAATAATCTCCCTCACAAATACTACTCTCTTCCTAGACCACTAGACACGGACAGGTCCTAGCACATACACAGACATTGATGAATACTAATCCATCAAAGCACAAGCCTGTCATGCTCTTCCGAAGGATCCGAACTTCAACTCCCTTGAAGAGTACATTCGGTGTTTTAATCGAACGAATCGTAAGCTCAATTTCAGCTTGTCTAAGTTTTACACCATTTTGACATATCATGTATAAAGGTTTCATAAGGACAAATCATGTTTATAAGGCTGAACAACAACCCACAAATAAAGAAGGACAAACAAGCTAGACGCTTGTTTAAGACCCTGGACGCCCGTCTAAACATTACTGGACGCCCGTCCAAAACTGGACGCCCGTCCACTATGCCCAGACGCCCGTCCACCTAAAACAGTTTCAATCCTGAATGTAAAATAGCACCTCAGACGCCCGTCCGGATAAGCCAGACGCCTGCCTCGAGACATTGGCCTAAGCAGACGCCCGCCCAGAGAACCGGACGCCCGCCCACCTGGTTCGACCAAAACCCTAACCTCATCATCAAGCGATTTCAGATCGTATTTCAACCAACTAGCAGCAAGATAATCAACACCGTAAACATAAGAGACCACATCTAACCGCACTCATAACAACTAGAGTCATCAACCAAAACAACAATTCATAATTCTAACACCCAAAAGCCTTAAAACAAGAGCAAATCCTTGTAACCAACGATTGAATTCATAGGCGGTTTTCTCTTACCTATTGCAGCCTCGTAAAATCGATCCAAACTTAGATGAAAGACTCGCCGCAACACCACCAACCGATAGCAAACCGCTGCCCTCCTCACGACGCTCCAATTCTTGAATCGGTTCGAAAACGATCAACTCTTCCTCTTAGAATTGTGAAAACTCTTTTTCTCTTTTCTCCTCACAATCTTTGCACAAGGGAAGGGGAAGGCTGAAAGTAAATCGAAAATCCTCGATTTTTTGTTAGGTCTTAATATTAAAAGAGAGTTAATTCTTTTCCTTAATTGCCCTTGACCACAAAAAATGATTTTCCTTTTAATTATATATATATAAAACTCGAAATTATATATATAAAACGTCCAAAATAATTAACTCCGAATAAAAGGAAACCGAACCTAATATTTCGTTTTCGCAAAAAAGACACGTCTGCCCTTTCCCGAAAATCGGAATATTACATCCTCAATGTGTCATCCTACCTCCTCGAAACCCTAGTCCGCAAAACCCGGGATGGGAAAAAACGGGTGCTAGGGAAAGAGTATGGGCATGAATCACATTGACAAATCTCCCTGGTCCCATCTATATTTTGTAAAACAACAATAGAGAGAACCTATACAAACAAACTATACGAGTAAAAAAAAAACCAGTAAGCTTCCGCTTCAAAAAAGATCCAAAAAGTTGCAGCTTAATCGTCTCTTCTGCTTATCCTTGCTTCCTGATGCCTGGCAAAGAGCAAAAGAAAACACCAGCATTTTGCCCAATGAGCTAAAAACAACATAACAACTGATTGGTTTTTGCAGACACCTGTTTGCACTTTTCACAAAATGAAGAGTGCATTCCCAATTCGAAGCCAGAAAATATATATATATATATATATATATATATATATATATATATATATATATATATATATATATATATATTAACTTTTGATAGGTTCTACTTGAACAATTAAATTGCTAATCACATAAGTGTAATCATATTGTTAGAATGTATTTTGTGATGTTAATAAAACACATCTAAATTTATGTTTAATATTTTATCCAGTCCATCATACCTTTAAATTTTACTCGGCACAACTCAATTTTATTAACATATCTCATATGAATACTCATATTAAGTATCGGATGATTTTTTTAATGTTATTTTGTGAACTTTAAGACAATTTGCATCGTAAAATAACATTGTAAACAATTTTATCCACTCAAGTAAAAGATTGATTTTTATTGTTTAATTTTAAACATCGAAAAAAAATTCTTCACAAAATAACACTATAAAGAAATTTAGCCCACCCGGATACATAACCCTGGCTCCGTCCTTGATGGCATCGACAATATTTTCCGATTACTTTCTACCTTATGACACGAAAAGAGCTACAACGGTTCCCGGCGACTCATCAACTTCCGACACCAAAGCAATAGTTCCCGGCGACTCCTCAACTTCCAACACCGAGGAAGCATCAACATTTTCTGACAGCTCCTCAACTTCCGACACCAAGGCTGCATTAACAGATTCAGTCGACACCCTATTTGAAGAAACCGTGGTGGAATGAGTAGCAATTGCATCCACCATCCTTGACAGAGAACCTCTATAGCATGTGCCTTCTCTGGAGAAAACATGTTGATCTTCAACCACACAAATGTCAAAAGATTCCGAGAAATGTTTGTGCCACAACAAAATGTGCACAACAAACTTTTAAACCATTGATTTTTTCGGGACCCATGTGTTTCAATAGGTCTCACATCAAGTAAGACTTACAATGGTAAGCAACGACATCTTAGTCTGAGACATAAGACTCTTTGTGGATTACTTAAACAATGAGTAATCTCAATTGACTATGTAGAGTCAAAGAATAACCTAGCCGATCCTTTGACGAAAGACTGGTTAGAGAGATGATTGTGAAAGGGAGCCTTTATTTGCACCACAATTGATCTACCACTGCACCACTCTATATTTTACACCACTGCTAAAAATAAAATCTACCTTTGCACCACATTGAATTTCAAACACTTTTAATTCTTTATTTACTCCACATTCTCTACCTTTACACCACACGTTTATTTGTTTCCACACCAAATTTTTTATATTACAAATCAGTCCCTCAAATCATAAATCTAACTCGAGCATTCATCATCGGCGGCCCCGGGAAAACCCTAAATTGCAGTGTGGGATTTAAAGTTGCAGCTATGGCGATCCCTTTGCTTACGAAGAATATAGTGAAGAAGAGGGTCAAGGAGTTCAAGAGGCCTCCGAGTGATCGCAAAATCTACGTCAAGACCAACTGGCGTGGCGTAGGCCAAAGGGTATTGACTCTCGGGTTAGGAGAAAATTCAGAGGATTTACGCAGCCAGGAAGACGAGTATATGAATGTCTTCTTTTTTGTCCATTGAACTAAGTTTGACCCCTGTTTGTCAAAAAAAAAATTTGGTAGCTCGTTGGTTTGTTTTTGTTATCGACATTGTAATATTGCTGGATGATGGGAGTCAACTTTACATGACTCCGGTGCATTGTTTACCCCCCTTTACCACATTTTCAGCACATTTTTGGGTGATTTAGACCGTTTTCGGGGTGATATCGTGAGTTTATAGCACGGGGAGTGAATCCGTTACTTTGATGGATTATTACCCCTTTTTGTTGATATTAACCCCATTCCCGAGCACTTTTACCCTCCGGAATTGTTTGGATGTTTTTGGTCATGTACGATGTTGTAGGGTATTAGTGTCTCAAAGACCCGGAAGGCGATGATTTATGGTGAAAAGCATGATCGAGGCAAGAGTAGAGATCAAAAAGGAAGAAAAGTTGAAGATTTGAGAAAAAGGGTTCAAACGCTTTGAACCCCAAACGGCGCTTAAAGAGCCACAACTTAATCGAGTCCAAGCCTTCCAAACGCCAAGATCTCAAATTTCTCCCCGAACGCTGTTCAGTCTTCAAAACGCGCGTTTGAACATCCCTAACGCGCTGCGTTCCAAGTCCACCAACGCTTTCGCTTGAACCCCTTAAACGCGCTGTTCGGATGAAGATCGGTCAAGTCCCCGCCTGAAATGAAGTTAAACGCTGTTTGAAGAAGCTAAACGCCGCCTCGCTTTCCAAACTCCAAACGCGTGCGTTTGGACCATTTTTCTCTCAGATTTCTTCCCACCTATAAATACCCCCTTAGACTATTTCTTGAAAATAACCATTCTCTTAGCAAAACTCTACCCATTTCTTAGCTCGAATTTGTAATAGCTTAGAATACTCTTTTAGCTTAAATCAACACTATTTTAGCTTAGTCTTTCCATTTCTTAGCTCAGATTTCTACTCCAAACACTAAGAGACAATCTTTTATTTAGTTTTCTATTTTGTACTTTTGGATCTAAATTTCGAATTTCTGCAAATTAATGGTATATATCTTCTTTCTTTCACTTGTTATGTCTTTAATTTACTGTCTCTTCCATGTTTTAATTAGTATAATGAGTAGTTAATCCCTTTTCATAGTCGAATCATGTGAAATTTGGTGAAATCACCCTTTGGGTGATGAAATTGGGAGTGGGTAGTGCTTTTTATTGTTGTTTCTTGCATGTTTCATGTCTTAGAACTTGTTATAACAGATTTGGGCTAGATTGATCACCTATGTCAAAATCACACACATCACTCTAAAGAGTTGTTCAGATAGAGGGATGTGGGAAAAGGGGTTCTAAGATCACGGCGTAGACTCGGCTTAGTTGTTAAGCCCGAGCCCAAAGTGAGGTTACTCGTTTTAACGTTTAAGCGGCTCTAGTGCATAACATGTCTTGTTAGTGAATCTTCTTTAGGGAAGGGTAGTTAACATGGCATAAGGTGTTAGGAGAGAGTTGTTCAGACCTTAGCACCGGGATTAGGAGTTTGCACCCGTGAAATTGAATGCGAGAGTTCGTTTGTTATACTGCACACTCCCGGTTTTGTCTATCCTTGGGGTTGAAACTAGCTATTTTGATCATGGTTCGGCTATGTCCCTTAATCTATCTTTAAAACCTAGTAGTTTAATCTTCTTTCTTTCTTTTCTATCTTTAGACTCGTTAGTAAGAATCACTTTAGTGTCGTTGTAGTAAACAAGCACTTTAAAAGATTGTTCACCTAGACTAAGTAACACGCTCACTTTGGTACTCACAAACACTTTTCCCTTGGGTTCGACCTCGTACTCCTGTAGCTATTCTAGCAATCGACCCGGTACACTGCCAGTTAGAGAGTTAGTTTGCCCACGGTTTCGAGTCTTTATAAATTGTTTTTGAAGGATGAATTTTAACCTCAATCACTGGACGATCGAGGCAATTTGGATCCCCTTCTTAAAAAAAATAAAGATGAAGATGAAAAAGATGAAGGAGAAGATGGAGATTAGGATGATCAAGATGAAGGATTCTTGTTAATTTTAAAAGTATGCCGGAGGAAATCAAAATAATAAATTCTAGAGATAGCAAGAAATACTTGGCACAAGTTTTTTTTTTTAAAACTTTGTAGAGAAATTGTGGTGTAAAAGTAGATTTTGAAATCCGGAAATAATAAATGTAGTGCATGTTAGGAAATCTATGCGGGAACGCAGCGGAATTCAAAAAATTTATTTCCTTTTAACCAGGATCGACTTCGTTTAAACAACAAGCATAAAAGAAGTAGACGGTGGTTACCTTGCTAGATCTAAAAGATCGACGCTTTGACCGTCTAAGGAGAGTAGCGATGCACGAAGTCGCCAAGCGCTCGCCTTTACCGCTTAGTCCACACGAACAACCCGCCGGAATCCACCATTGGATTGCTACTAGAAAAATCCGGTTGCTAGGGACGGCCGCTTTCTCTCTGTCTCTCTAAATCTCTCGAGAAGAAGCTCTCTATTTTTCACAAGAACTATTAGCTCTTAGAATTGTGTTGTACAAAAGAGCTAGCCATGCCTCCCTAAAATAGGGTGACATGCGCCCCATGCACTTCTCAATCTGATTGAGATTAGCTTCTAGTAGATTGATGAGATATAAAATTTTTCCTAATAAAATAAGGAAAATATCTTTGAATGATTTATCTCATTAATATTCAATATCTTATATTAAATATTTTTTCTAAGATATATATTGACAATATCTTATATTGAATATATCTTTATCTTATTACCATACATCTATTTTTCCAAAATCAATTAATATCTAATATTAATATTATGGTAATCTTATTAATTAAATTGCACAACTCAAATGTATCCAATATACTTTGAAAGTGGCGCATCTTCCCACTAATTTAGGAATTGAGATTTTCTTTAATTAATATAATACTAGGATTAATTAATTTGCAAAATATATGTATATCATATATATATATATATATATATATATATATATATATATATATATATATATATATATATATATATATATCAAATACATATCTAATATATGTACATTTAATTAATAATCATAATTAATATATTGTCTTATATTTATTCATAATAAATAAATAGCACCATATTAATTTACCACTACAACCTTTATAGTATGAGATAAATTCTTTCCATATTTGGTCATCAACTATCACCACATTTTAATCCGGCTAGATGTTCATATATGTGTGACCCGATAGGCTTCCGAATATGTTGGCCGTAGACACATAGTGTAAATTACGAAAATGCCCTTCATGCCTAACGATCACGGGATAACGTCTAACAACACACCGTGACCCCAAATTATCGGAAGAGTCAAATGCAATGACTACTACCTTTCATGTGAAACAGTTACCGTGTAAATAGAATCCTATCGCTGTAATAATATCCATACGGTCGTTCGTCAAGTGTCAAACATCAACGACCGTATCTTTTAATCTCGATATCATGCTCTCTCGAAGTAACTCATTTACTCCCACTTTGCAAAGATTCACGAGAGTAAGACATCCTTATAAGAAGGCCCTTTCGGATATTCACTCCTACTAATAGGGTACGCGATTTCCGGACGACCAAACATGTATACTCCGCATGCTTCAGTATCACACTCAATCACTACCGCATGATCGCCCCGTGGCTAGGGGAAACCTCAATAGTGTCAAAGCATGACAATCCACACCGTGATGCCATGAAGACTCCGATCCTAAGGATAATTACACAACCGCCACATACTGTGACACTTAACAGTGTAAGTGGGTCAGCCTAATGTACGCATTCTCTAATATACGTCCACGTACAGTCCAAGTGTCTCTACACTTCGATAGATGAGATCTATCCCTGCCCTTAAAGATAGAAGACATCCAATACGTGCTAGCATGTTTCGCACTATCAATGCCCCCGCTTAATAGTACATCGCCCAGAGACATTTAAGTGTCAAACTTATTAAAGTGATTAGAGATCTCATCAACCATAATCGCCTATCATGGTTTCTCTATCACAATTTAATACTAAGGACGTTATTATATAACAATTAATAATTGGTTCTTTAAAAGAATAAATTTATGACAACAGAAAATCCATTTAATATATGTATAAACATAAAGAAATAGTATAAATGATCCGACCCGGTCAGATCAAATTCCAACCCGATTGGGTTTAGAACACCATTTCAACAAAGGCAACAAGTAGATGCAACCTTTTTTTTATTTAGTTATGGTGCACTGATAAATTTACTGTGGTGTGAATAAATGCCTCATTGTGAAAACAACGAAAGGAATGAGATTAAGGTCTATGAAACATTAGTTAGCTTTGACAGAACTTTTGAAATATAAACAAAGTTCAAGGGTACAAACAAGTTAAAGTCTAACTAGATCAAGGCCTTTGGAGTATTTGATAAATCCCATTCCGAAATCTCTAGTGTGAGTAAATACGCATGGTAAATGATCAAAACTGTTCTTAATAAGTTCTATTGTCGGAGAAAGTGACTCGCGGTATCACTTTAAACAGACTTACCTACATGAGTGTGAAAGTCAGGCCGCTTTCTATAAGATATAGACCATCTCTGGAGCACTCATAAATTTTGTTATATAACTCATGGCCATTAATGTGTTGGAACAAAGAGACACTTTTTTATCGGAATAGTATGTGTGATAACTCCGGTTACATTACGATGGGGTCCTTGGTTCAAGATGCGTTCACCATAGCACCCTGATGAAACTTTGAGTTATTTACACTAAGTGGAGGTTCAAAGCCAGAAACTACTTTCATTTATATACGATTTCCTACGATGATGCTTAGTCTGTGTCTGCGTGAACTACGATGGCTTGATCCCCACAAGTGTACGTAGGCAATCACTTAGGTGATACAGGCTCTTCATTCATTTGTTTTTTACATATAAAATATTTTTCATGAAAAAATAGGGGGAGATTGTCAGATATTTTTTTCATAAAATTGCATATTTGTTATCGTATGCATTCGTGTTGTCGTAACAAAATAGGGTGCGAAGTGATGCGATTCAGATAAATGAATCTATGAAGTGATGCGATTCAGATACATGAATATACGAAGTGATGCGATTCGGATACATGAATCTGCGAAATGATGCGATTCGGATACATGCATCTGTGAAGAGATGCAATGAAATTCATGCGTCTGTGAAGTGGTGTAGCTCTTCATCCGGATTCATGAATCTCCGAACGGATATGATCAGTACCCTTTTTGTCCTATAAATAGGACACAAAGCATACATGAAAATTCAATCATTTATTTTGTTGAAAGCATCATCTGATTACTTTTGAGTGTTCTCACGTTTGATAAAAGCAATCATTTGTTTGAATCAAACAACTCAATGTATCCTCGAGAGAGATTTTCAGTAAACCCAAGTGATTTTGTAGGAGAAACATCTCTGGAAAAAAGACAACGCAAATCACGCGCTTGAAAGACTATTTTTGTCGGTCCTTTCTCTAAGTATTATTTTTTTCCCTACAGTAATTTCAAACTTTTGGATATAAGACAAAATGGAAAAGATATTAAATCAATGACAACATTAACGTTTCATATAATAATTACATTGACCGTAAATATAATGACAATGTAAATATTACATTATTCGAGTATTGTTCGTTTAATCTTCGTGCTGAGTCGATTTCAAGTTTGAATTTATTTAAACCGAATTGAATCTAATTCTGATTTAAACCGATCTTGCGTTAGTCACGAATAACTTAACTCGATTACAGCCTACTCCAAGATACTCGAACATCAACTACCCCTTGTTTCCTTCTAGGAACCCCCCCAAACTATCAATCAACCAAAGAATAATCATTGCCCACTTTTCATAGAAAATCAAATATGAATTAAAGTCTTTTACTTTTGCTTTCGATTAAAGTTGGTATGAAAAGTATTCCCTTTTCTCTCTTGAGTTAGGCACCCCCCTTGGGCTTCAATTAAGGTTGACTTTTCTTTAGTTAGACAATCTTATTGTATAAACTTTCAGAATTAAGTGCCCTTATTGTATGAACTTTCACAGGGTCCGTTTGTTTGGTTTTAATATAATGTAATGTAATATGCGATATTTTATTCTTTTATGGTACACTTGTCTTTATAGATCTGGATAAAATAGTATGATTTTTTATTTTATTTTATTGTTTAGGTATGTCTATAAGCTAATTGAACGTAATGAATTTCATTTCAATGAAATGGAAAAAAAAAAAATCAAATTTTGATTACTTATGAAAATTGATGGAGCGAGATGTAGTGAAAATTTACAAATCATACCGCTCTATCATCTCATCCACCCCACCTTAACCATACAACCTCATAGTCTGCATTCAAATCTCATAATGTAACAACCTTATCTCTCCAGTCCTCCTCTTATTTCTCCACGTTATCCACGAGTGTTGCCACCGTTGGGATTTTGAATGTTTGGAATATAGTTGTTATTAGCCTCCCTCAAACTTGGGTGGGTTGCTTTTGTGACTAGTTTAGTAAATATATTAGTTGTCTGATGAGAAACTGTGATATCTTGAGTGATAATAGACCCTTAAGCTATTTGTTCTGACACAGTGATAATCAAGTTCAATGTGTTTACATCTTGAATGAAACATTGGATTAATCATCATATAAAGCAAAAATTTGGGACTCGTATCAATGCAAGCTTACATCATTAAATTTTGGAAAATGTAGGTTTACATCATTATGATTATTATTATATTTAATAATAATCATAATGATGTAAAGCATTCCCAGTAAGAAACCTATATACGGTCTTCTATCCCTAAAATGAAGATAAAAATAGAGCTTTTGCCTCAAATAACTTCTACAATGAGTCAATATCCCTATTTATTTTTAGGGATATGAGCACAGTCATCCCTACTTGTGGGATGCACTATTCACTGCCCTAAACATATTTAATTATTAAAAATTATAGGGATAGAGATAGGGATGCTGTTAGAGTGAAATAATAAATATTTAATGTGTATAAATAGAGTTGTGATGAAGAATATGTATTATTTAATATTATTTGAAATATTATAGGGATAAGGATAGGGATGCTGTTGTAGAGGTTTTTGAATTGAAATGTTGTAAAATAGAGATATGTATTATTTTATATTATTTTAAGGATAAAATTTGGGGTCTCTGCTGGGAGTGCCCTAAGCCTACATTTTCCAAAGTTGAACTTCATGTCTTATATGACAATGAAAATTGATGGTCATTAAATGAAAGATTCATTATTTGATGAAAGTTTATGTGTAAGAGTCATTTTTTAACATCATAGAATAAGAAAGTACTAACTAAAAAACTCTACAAGATCATTAATAAGTGTGTATGTGTTTTATATACACCAATGTTAATTTTTGGGTTGGGTTTAGGCCAGACTGTAAAAGAAAAAGAAAAAAAACCGGTCAAACCAATCAATTCAAATTAAGTTCAAATCAAAATCAACCGAAATCCCATGTATGGTTCAAGTTGGTTCAATTTGAGTTTTAAGAAGTTGAACCACCGGCCGTATACTCTTTTACATCATTGGCAACTTAATTTTTCTTTTCCCGTAATTAACTTTATTTTGTAATATTAATAATCATGACCTTCGATTTGATATAATCCGAAAATACCCGTTGCTACATAATTTTTGACATACATTTAAACATTTCCAAACTCATAATTGTCAGATCTTAAGTGCCACCGACAATGATTCAAACAACTCCGTCGGTGGCTTTTAATTTAATAATCGAAATTTATTCTTTTTTTCACTCCTTATTACGACTTGTCTTTCCATCACTATACCGACACCGACATGTCGCATTCTTACAGACTATTATTATATTTTATTTATTTATTATTATTACATATTTATCCCCCATAACCCGAATCATGAGCACATGTTTCGCACATGTTAATGCTGTCACTATTTTTAGATTTAACAAACTTATATTTTATTATATTAATAATAAACAATTAATAATGCATATATATTCAACAAACACAGGAGTTTATTAATTAGTACAGTTTTTTTTATTGAAATATTGAGAATAGGTATCGTATTTTGCAATTGAATAAGGTAAAAAATTCACCATTGCCTTTGAATGTTACTTCCTCAATAATATAAGGGCAAGTCCATTATATAGGTGTCAAAATTTAAATTTTGATACCTATCAATACTATTTATATAAGTGTTAAATTTTCATCTCCAATTATAGGTATCGAAATTTAATATTAATACCTATACACCACATCTCTAACCATAAATATTAAAATTTAGTAGTATCATTTTTTAAGTTTGATCAAATTTATGAATGTTTTTAACATTATCAATACAATAAAATATGATTATCGTATTTATTAATGAATAATTTGGAAAAATTATATACATGTTTTATATAGTTTGATCTAATACTATTTTAAAAAAAATGAATTTGAACTAGATAATATAAAAAAAGGGGTTAAAACCATAGTAACACTGTATTTATGTTTTCATGTTCTATATTTTTTTTAAGAGTGTTCTATATAGTTTGATGTTAATTTCTGTTTGTATCTTGAGGATAAAATGGCCCAAAATGTAACAGCATAACCATTTTATTTGAAGCAGATAATTTTGGCACAAAGTCACATATGATAAAAGACTTTTTTTGAGAGAAAATAATACTCATTTATGTGCGTGGGGTGTATGAAGGAGATTAGTCAATGGATCAAATTTGATACCTAGGTCCTCTAATCTGGCCATTAATTTAGATACCTAACATTTTTTTCATTGGAGATGTTAACACCTTTCCTATAGGGATCAAAATTTGATTTTGACCCACCATTTGGACTTGCCCTAATGGAAGAAGTTAAATATATTTTCTTATAGATGGAAATATATATACTCAAATGCTACCAAATGTTGCAAACGGTGCTGATGTGATTATATATATATATATATATATATATATATATATATATATATATATATATATATATATTATTTATTCCTCTCCCAGAGTCAGATTCACTATGTAGCCATCTTTGTGTATGATTAACAATGATTTATTTGTCTTATATCAATGATGCAAATTTGTTCTTATATCAATGATGGTTTGTAGCTGATAAAAGATAAAGGTGGATCAAAGAAAGATAAAGGGAGATAAAAATAAATTAAAGATATGATAGATTTATTTAGAATAAATTATATTTATCTTTATATTTTAATTAAATAAACATTTCATCTTTAGGTTTATTTATTACGAATATGGTTATTTTCATATTTCTTTTCTATAAGAATCAAAGAGCAACAATTTAGTGTCTTTATATTTCCACTGTGTCATTCGTTTTTCTTTAGCATAGTTCTTTGGCACAAGTCGAGGCATCGGAGGCAATGTATGTGTGTTCAACATATTATTTGAATGAGGACTTTTATTTACACCAAACTACATGTACACTACAACCGAATCGACCTTATAAAAATCGATTCTGGAGAAAAAAATGACTTCCTATAGGTGCATAGGGAGAATCGACATTGGGTTTGTCGGTTTTTTATTTCAAAACCGACTTTTGATCATGTATTCAATTTTGTGTAATTGATGCGATACATCGGTAGAATCGGTGTGGTGTAATACGAAACATTATGTTGAATGTTGAAGTTAAATTAATTTATTAACATAGTTTTTGATAGAGATATAAAATAATGGTGTTGTTATTCACACTTTGCAAAGAATGATTTACATGTGTTTATATAGATACAATGGAAGGTTCTAGTCCTCCTTAATCAATGCTATAACTAGACTATGAGTAGATTATGACTAGACTATGACTAGACAATAATTACAATAATAAATGATAAATATACAATAATAAATGTATTTATTGCTAATACCACCCCTCAAGTTGGATGAGGGACGAGACCTAACTTGCTACGTTGATGATGAAACGCCATGGCGAGGAAGCGATTTAGTAAGACGATCAAAGAAGTTGATCTTGGGCATTAACATGAAAAAACGCAGGACCCACGTTGCACTTGGTCATGAATAAAATGATATTCAATGGCAACGTGCTTCATTCAGGAGTGAAAAACAGGATTATGACAAAATTGCGTGGTGCCCAAATTGTCGCAATAAATAACTGGAGCTTGACCGGGAGGAAAACCAAGACCGCGAAGAAGAAATGTAACCCAATTAAGCTCCGCACTAGTGGAGACCACTGAACGATATTCAGCTTCAGTGGAAGAACGAGCAATGGTCGATTGTTTCTTGGAACTCCATGATATGGCATTCCGGCCAAGATAAACAATATAGGCACCGGTAGAAGCATAGTCGTCCGTATTACCTCCCCAATCGGCATCGAAAATGCATGAAGAACCGGTGGAGAATCACGATAAATCGAAGCCCAAGGTCCATTGTCCCAAAGAAGATATCAGAATACGCGCTTAGCATGACCCCAATGCACATCCGTGGGAGCATGCATAAAGCGAGAGAGTTTATTGACAAAGAAAGGCAAGATCCGGTCCAAGAAACAACAAATATTGTAGTCGCCAATAACCATACGATATTACGAGGCATCATCAAGCGGTGTTCCGGACTTAGCGGTGAGTCCAAAAATATCGATGGCGATGAGAGTAATGTGAGTTTGCTCGATCCATATGAAGACGAGCCAATAACTCAGTGGCATACCGCTTTTGAGATAAAATACAACCGCGAGCGCTGTAAATGATCTCAATGCCAAGAAAATACGAAAGGGACCCCAAGTCATTGAGTGAGAATCTGCGCCCCAAAAGAGAGATAAAAGTCTCAAGAGCCTTGGAGTCATTCCCTGTAATAATCAGATCATCCACATATACCAAGATAAAAATAATTGTGCCACCAGAGTTATAAATAAATAAGGAGGAATCAGCATCCGTATTCCTAAAATTGCTGGTGAGGAGAAAACCCTTGAGCTCATCATACCAAGCCCGAGGTGTCTGTTTTAAACCATAAATCGCCTTACGCAATTTGCACACGTGTGTAGGATGACCAGAACTTACAAAACTAGCAGGTTGTGCCAAATAAACATCTTCTGACAAGTGACCCTATAGAAACTCATTATTAATATCAAGCTGACGCAGAGACCACCCCTGCGATAGAGCTAGAGTCAGAACTGTTCGCACTATGGTGGGTTTAATCACCGGACTGAAAGTCTCATAATAATCCACACCAGACGCCGAGCAAACCCTTAGCCACAAGGCGAGCCTTGTAGCGATCAATGTAACCATCCGGATGATGCTTATACGAAAAATCCACTTAGAGCCAATGACATTATAGTGAGGATGAGAGGGAACAAGTTCCCCTGGTCTCATTCTGGAGGAGAGCGTCATATTCCTCATGCATAGATTCTCCTTAGGGTTTTGAGGGCTTGAGCGATCGTGGTAGTTCGATCTCGAGAGGAAAAGTAAGGTCGGTGTTGAGATTGAGTTTTTGTATAGGTTTGTGGATGTTGTTTTGAGATCGAGTGCGCATAGGATGTGTGGGTGGAGGTGGCGGGGGAGGTGGAGGTGGAGAGGGTAGAGGAGAAGGTGGTGGGGAAGGAGGGGGTGAGGGAGGTGCTGAGGCAACAGGAAACTGAACAGGAGGTGGAGTAGGAAGCCAGTCAGAGATAGGCATTGAGGGGGATGGAGAAGGGGTGGCCGGATTGGCAAAGCTAGACTCGTTTGGATAGGCCACAGGCTCATTTTTGGCTCCCCATGGTTGTTGATGCGGCGGCTGTGAGTAGGAGAGGAAAGGGGTTGTTCCGGATGCACGGTT
This sequence comes from Gentiana macrophylla, assembly GCA_026214975.1. Classification (NCBI taxonomy): domain Eukaryota; kingdom Viridiplantae; phylum Streptophyta; class Magnoliopsida; order Gentianales; family Gentianaceae; genus Gentiana; species Gentiana macrophylla. Next base: position 29,234 of record JAOBSW010000313.1, read on the forward strand.
CACCGGAGAAGAAGCAACCCGCCGGAAATCATGGCGGGTTGTGACTGAGTTGTTGCGGATTGGCGGATTAGCTGAGATGAAGCTATTGTTGTTGCTAGTGGCCATTATTTTCAGCAACGAGAGATCAAGATTGATGAAGAAGAGGAGATAGTGGCGGCGCCGGGCTATTGGCGGCTACCGGGAAAAAAAAATTATTTTAGGGTTTTAGGATCGAGTGCTCTGATACCATGATAGAGATATAAAATAATGGTGTTGTTAATCACACTTTGCAAAGAATGATTTACATGTATTTATATAGATACAATGGAAGGTTCTATCCTTCTTAATCAATGCTATGACTAGACTATGAGTAGATTATGACTAGACTATGACTAGACAATAATTACAATAATAAATGATAAATATACAATAATAAATGTATTTATTGCTAATAGTTTTTTTTCACTTGGAGGTTAATCACAATCTGAGATAAGGAATGTATACTAGTCAATATTAAAGGCTTGTTAATTACATGATTTTGACACGAGTAACAGTTAATGTTTTTAGGTTCATTTCATACTATACAAACAAAATATTTATTATGAAATAGAGTATTGAGCATTTGCAGAAGATACCGTAAATCCTTAAAAAAATCTATTTAAAAAATTTCAACACCCTTTAAAAAAAATCAAAAGGAAAAATAACATTGCAGTAGATACTCTATTTTCGGTAAAATACAGATTATGTAAATTTTCTTTTATATGCGTTTGTTTAAAACTGTAATATAGAAAATCGTATGGATACAAAGTGGGGATTTTTTTTTTTCATAGGAGAAGAATTCTTTCTTCTTGATCGAAAAAAAAAACTCTAGGGCTTTCCCTGAACCGCCGCCGTCACCCGGCCAAATCCAAATCAACCGGAGATGGACAGCATGCCGATCGACCGGAGCCAACAGGAGATAGATTTACTTCGCCGTTCTGTCGAGAGACATAAAGGCGGAGGCCTAAGCTCGCAGTCGTCGGTCTGGCACCGAACCAGTGGAGTCGATATTGTTCAGGGTAGATTTTCCGACACCAGTATGTATGTCGGAGAAGGTGAGGACGAGAAGGAGCTATCGGAATATAAAGACGTGATTGACAATCTTGTTAGGCAGGAAACTGACGAGGATGCTCTGATTATTCCTCTGGATGAATGTCGCGAACTGTGGAGGCCATGGATAAAGGCTCTTATCATCAATCTTTTGGTCAAAACAATTTCTTACAGGTACCTATGCCAAAGGCTATCCGAGCTGTGGAAGCATCAAGGGAGGATTGAAGTTACTGATCTCGAGCAGGGCTTTTATGTCGTGAGATTCACTAGGAAAGAAGATTACGAATCGCTTTGGAGAATGGCCCTTAGGTCATTATGGGCCACTATCTCGCCGTTTGAAAGTGGAAGCCGTTCTTCCAACCGGAGCAAGAGAATATCACCACCACCTTGGCTTGGGTAAGGTTTACTAGTTGATCCAACAACCTCTACTAACACTAGAGGAAGGTTTGCCAGAATCTGTGTGGAATTAGATTTGGAATTGATGTCATCCGTGGTGATTAATGGTAAGAGATATAAGGTTGACTATGAAGGGCTTCAGCAAATCTGTTACAGCTACGGAAAATTTGGCATAATAAGGAGAATTGCCTTAGCCTCGCTTGTCGCGGCAGAGACCAATACTACGGCACTGACAGTTGAAAAACCGCAACCTAAACCACAAGGACCAACGGTTGAGAACCCATATGGGCCGTGGATGATAGCTTCAAGAAGGAGAAAATGGACCCCAAGTAGAAAAAAACAAGCGATACCGTGCAATAAGAACCGGACATGAGGAAATTGAATGCACCCTACACCAGTGGGTGGATCCGACTCACGATCTCTGGTAAAAGAGACCGGACACTGCATCAATCGAACATACCCAAAGTGCTTGGTGGAGAGGTCCAGTTTGACGTTCTCGTAGAGGAAGACAAAGAGAAGCGAGGTAGAGGATACGGATGGCGTTCACGATGAGCTTAGGAGCTCGGGGGAGCGAGTGAGGCAGGTGGAGTCACATGGAGGGCATGCTATAACTAAAGAGTTTCATAAGTCTACGTCCTAAAGGACCAGTCACAAGAACAAGCGGTCAGAAGTGAAAGGAAGAAGCAGAGGCAAGCTGGGTAGTAAGAATTTTAGGAGTGGAGATAAGATGACACATACTACACTTGCTTTAAGCAAGTGAAAGGAGCAGACTACTGAGATGGGGACTCAGGGACAACAGATGAAACGTATTTCAACTGCTAGGAAGTCCTCAACAACAATAGCAACTTTGTCTGATTTATCTAATGCAACCAAGAGACTTCTAGACCCAGGTGACAAAGCGGCTCATGCCATACTTTCTAACATTGAATCTATGGAACCTCCCCAACGTTCTGGAGACCATATCAAGGCTAATCCACCTGACTCTAGACAGTTGGCCATCTGAGAATAATGCGAATGAAGTTTCTGGTCTTAATTTGCTATTCAAGGTGTACCAATGATATGGCGGAGGATATGCCAAAGGACTTTGGTGTTTCTGGAAGGAAGAAGCGCTGTCTACGAAGCTTGAAGTTTTATTTAGAGTAAAATGTTGCATGATGTAATAAGTTTCTAGTTTTTCATTTTCTTCATTAAATCGTGGACCTTCCATTTTGAATTTATAATGAAAGATCGTTTCTCTAAAAAAAAAGAGTAGAAAATCGTTAAGAGTATCTGACGTGAGTGCTCTAACCTAAAACACTTTCACATTAATTAATTTTTTTAATCTAAATAATAGAATAAAAAGTGAACTTTTTTAGGAGAGGAAAATAGTAGTATTAAATTGAGAAAGGTATCACTTCTAAATAATAAAAAAATACAAGTTACTAGGTTGAAATGAAGACATGAATAAAAGGAAAAAGTTGTCCATAGTAGGACAAAAATGCCTTTCAACCGCCATGATAATCTTCTTATTTACCCGTCAAAATGAATTGGAAGACACCCAATTTCCTCGGAGATTATTGTGTGGTGTCTCCACATAAAAATGTCTTTCAACCGCAATGATAATCTTCTTATTTACCCGTCAAAATGAATTGGAAGGACACCCAATTTCCTGGGAGATTATTGTGTGGTGTCTCCATACGGTGTGGAGACACCGTGTGACACACCACACACTTTCATTCTGTATTTAAAATGTGTGGTTCTGATCGTTTCATCCGTCACTTCACCTCAAATTCCATCACCACACAATAACTTCCCCAATTTCCCCATCCCCTCGGTCCCATGGTAACTTTTTGGGTGCTCCTTCCACATGCATTAAAATGACCCGTGGATTGATCGATGTCATACAGTTCAGTATTTGGGTGAAAATTGTATGACACCGATCAACCCACGAGACATTTCAGTATAAATTCTCTCACCACCCAAAAACTTCCCAAAACGACAAGAACAGTACAACTGGTTCATGATAACCGGTGAAATATATAATAAAAGACTAATGATACAGACACAATCGATGTGTCACAATCTCTAATATCTACATAATTGATTAATATGAGTCTATATTTATTATTTTAAATTCATTATGATTAAAGGTGTATATGACTATTGTATCATTAATTGTTATACAACGGTTATGCCTATTATTCCTTATAATAAAGGGAAATGGTATGTGCACTACACAAATGTGTAGTGCATTTGCCACTACTTGCTTTAACCTCATTGATAAAAGTGATAAACTATTTATTGTGTTGGGTCCCAATAAAATATGTGGTGTTGATTGTGTTGTATAGATGTTGTGGCGAAAATGGTACTAGATGTATCACTACTCTCTGCTTCATCTTTTGCTATTTGGACAAGTCTCTTCAATACAGCGAATAAATGTTAGGTAGAGAAATTCTTATGTCCTTTTACAACCCCTTCCCCCTGCCCTTAAGAGCAGCCGTAGTAAGGCTTGTTTGGACATTTTTTTTTAATATTTATTTATTTATTTTTTTTTTGTCAAGATAGAGTACTTCATTCACTAAATGAAAAAGAATGGGAGCAAAGTATAGTATTTTTTTGAGAGATTATCTATCCCATTATCTAGTTATACATAATCAATTAGACAATATTCTTCTTCAAAACAGCGCCTCAGCCCTTTTTTCTTCTTGAACTTTAACAAAATTAATAGTATTTTAATCAATAGATTTAAAATATTTTTCACCATTACAACATCTAATCACACACATATCATCTTTTAATTCTATTATATTTTTCTTCCATTCATATTCCTCCACATCAGCCAAGGATCAATAAACAACAATCCCTTCCTCCGTTCACCACTACTGCTGCTCTAAGGAAATTGATAGGAAAAAAAAGATACTGACAAAAAGTAGAGGAGATGGAGAATATAAGAGTCTTTAAAAACACCATATTAAAAAAGTATCATATTAAAGTTTCAAAATAAGTCAAAAGGTAGATTTAATGTGTGGTCGGTAGGGGTGACCATTTGGACAACCCGGACTGAACCGGAACCGGAACCGGAACCGATGGTTCATTTTGACTGTTGTTTCAAAACAATTCTGGAACCGGCGGTTAGAGGGAACCGGTTGAACAGCCGGGTCCCGATTCAGTTACGGCTCCTCCCAAGCCCGGACCGCTATTGAACCGGGGAACCACCGGGTCATCGAACCCCAGGGTCCGGTCCCAGCCGGTTCCAGCCTTGTTTGGTTTCAGGTGGGGTTGGATCAATTTGGATTCAACCTAATATTTTATTCAATTCAGTATCTTATTTATCATTAGTTTATTAATTTTATTATTTTATTATATATTCTCTCATCAATCATTCAACATCAATAAATAAAATAATATTAATCAATTTACTTTATACACCTTAAATACTATTTAACCATTACTTTTCAATATAATATTTCATTAAATTTTTCTCACCAATCATTTCTTCAATTACATAAATTTCAACTTTATAATACTCTCTTTTTGATAACATACTATATAGAAAGTCCTTCGTGGCACCCTGGCTTAGGTGTGCATCAGAGGACGAAGGGAACTATTTGCTCCGAGAAGTAACTCAGGTCATTATTTTCACTATATTTTATTTTACTTTCGCTTTTTTGAATCCAACCCAAAACCAAACAGGGTTATTAGTGGTCAGGTCTTAATGGGTCACCCGAACCGTTAAAAAAATATTACACTGAAAATTATTTTTTAGGTACATATTTTATATGTGTACCCACCCCTTTATTTTTATATATTGATTTTTATTGATCCGTATTAAACTATAATATATAATATTAAGCTTAATAATTGTAAAATATGATAAATTTTCAACCCAAATTTCTCGGGTCTAGTGGTGCGTTCAAGGCTTTCATATAGAATTGTATAACCTATTTTAAGAGTTTAGCTAGTAGTAGATAAAAGTGAAGAAAACAATGCAATTTTATTAATAAAAAAAAGAACCGTTTCCTTTTCTTTCCCATTTATTTTGGAAGGAAATAAGAGGTTGCTAAAAGTGTATTGAATCTTTTCATCTAGTTTCCTCATTTCCTTCTCTTCCATTTTCTTCGTAAGTTTATTAAACTCCTAAAATCAGATCGTTAAGAATTTTTTTTTTATAATTTCATTCATTTTCTCTCTCGATCCAAACAAGAGGTTAAGGATTCCGGTCGCTTAAATAAAATATCAATCTCAAATTCAAATTCTTATAAATGTAGCAAACATTGTTGAGAGATGTCCGCATCTTTAATGCCCGAAAGTATCTTAAAAGATTAATTTCAGACAATTTTTTGAGGATATTTTACAAAAGCAAACAAGTGGTAAGGGTTAGACGATGTTGTCTAAAATGATCCACATGAGTCAACTTATCAAATGAACTTAAATCAGAATCACCCGGTTAAATGGGTAAATACTACAATAGAATGAGAAATTCTAACATGAAGACTCCTCTATAGGTAGTGACCTATGTGGACGATTCTGGACCATATTATTTTTATAACAGAATGAAACTGTATGATTCAGAATTGTCCACATAGGTCAGTCTCCATGAAAGAGTCTCTATGTTAGAACTTCCCCAACAGAATAACATAAAACCGTTAACCTTGTTTTAAAAAACATTGAACCGTCAAATCATATATAATAAGCTTTATTCTCCTAGATACAAAGAGTCAAAGACATAAACAATTAATGATAAATAGACTTTCTTCAAATAATATGTAAGCTCACTTTAGAGCATAACATGTAGCAATATTTCAATGTAATAATAAAATAAAAAAAATACACAAAGGGAGAATTTTTCCCTCCCCTAAATATACTTTTGAACCAACTCAATATGATCCTAAGATATCCTTATAACCGTAGCCATTCCCTTATAACGAGCCGACTTGCTTTTCTACGATTCATCATCATGATGTAAAATCATTGAGTATATTATAACCTCACCATACACAATAATATAAAAATAACTTATGCCACTCGTGACTGGTTATGACAATAGCATTACAACTTTCCTTCGTAACCAAAACGAAGTAAAAAAGTTTCGGGTAATGCTATTGACACAAATATTCATCCACAACGAGTGACAGAACCTATTTTTATATTAATACGAGATCACATGTGTAAAAACAGTCGTGTCGGTTACAACTCGTTGTAATGATTGAGTGGTTGTGCCCGTAGCGTTAGGGAATAAAACTTAGCTCAATTTTCCTCCATCACCACCGTCAACAAGATAAGCTTTCTTTCTCCGATCAGCCCGAGTCAAAATACAAATCAAAAGGAAACACGTGGCATAAATGGCATGGACTTTCCAGCTAGTTTTCGGTGGCTGATGCAAAATAGCCTGATGAAAAACCGTCATATAATAATGAAGCCCAACAGCGAAGCCCACAAAAATCTGGCCCAAGCCCAATAACTTAGTAGGCAAAGCAGTGTCGGTGGAGAACACCAGAATCAAGTACATCAAAAGAAGCAGGAGGTACAACACGTAGCCCAGTGTCTGCATTACCTGTAAGCAGACATAGGTGGACTGCGAAGTAGCGTATAAAAACTTCAATGGTTCAAGCCCAGTTGCTAAAGAAGAGAGACAGAGTATAGAGAAGTAGATTGATAAGTAAATCTGGATGAAGATTAGAATCTTTTGGAGAGAAAAGTAGGCTTTGATTCTGTTGAAAATGAGGGAGACAAAAAGGAGAGGGATTATAATGATAGCTAAAGAAACTGCAGAAGCAATTGTGGGTGCATATTTGTTGCCAACATATGGTTTGAATCCTCTTGTCATTTCTTTGTTGGCTTTGTTGAGGTAAACTTGTGAAGTTTTTGAAATCCTTTCTAAATCTGGTAGTAATGATTCTTGAAACTTGGTGGGTAGGTATCTAAATCCAGTGACCAAGTCATCGTCTTGATCATCATCTTCTTTCTCTAACCAATTTGGCAATGTTTGTTTGGATACAATGTTTTCTGATTTGGGTTTTTGGTTTGAAGGCTGTTTCTTATCAGGGCTTTTGGATTTGGTATTCAGATCTGAATCATCGGCAATGTTCTTGTCTAAAATGGATTTGGTTTCTTTCTTGGTAGTGGGCTTTGCTGTTTTGTTCTTTGCAGAGGTTATTTTGGATAGATCTGATGGCTTCTTGATCAATAGTGTACTGTTTTTGGCTAAAGTTGAAGACTTTGAAGTGGAATTCAGTTTCTTGAACTGGGATTTCATGGTCTGGTTCAGTTTAGCAGAACCCAAGGTTGGTTTTGTGAGCTTTGTCTTGTTCTTATTATTAGCTAGCTGATCAGATGGGATTTTGGTTTGGTTTTTGGTTGAGCTGGTAACTGTTTTCATAAGCTTGGTTTGATTCTTGGCTGGACCACCACTACTAACTTTAAGGATCTTGGTTTGGTTTTTGGAAGAAATTGTATTCCCACTGATCATCTTCTTCTTCTTGATGATGATTGGCTGTTGATCTTCATCATCATCAACATCATCATCTACCTCTAACAATCTTCTTCCACCCAAAAACTCATGTTTCTGTGGCTTGATTAGTGAAGAAGAATTGGTAGATATGTACATTGAACAAGTGAACAAAACCAATGAAATTAAAAGCACCAGTAATAGTACTAGTACCTTCCTAAGAGAGAAGCAGAATTCTTGAAGTGGAGCCATGTGTGTGTACTGATAAACCTGTCTGTCTTGATTGTTTTTATTGTATATAGATCTAGTAACTAAACTAGCTTTCTAGCAAGATTTGAAGGTTCCCAATAACCTTTAAAGTGAGATGTTTTATACACAGAAAAGTTGGATGGCAATGGAAGAAGGGGTTGATGAAGTCATAGAAAGTGTGAACTCTGTGGAAAAGGAGGTAGACTTAAGTGGACTAATAGGAAAAATAAGTCTAGTAGAGAATTTAATGGAGGAGTATAAGCATTAAGCAGATGAGAGATGAGTCACATGGTATGCAACTAGACATCCATCAGCAATGTAACGCGGTTTTGATGTTATCACCCATTGGTTTATTTAAAAAAAAAAAAAAGTTAAATCCTAACCGAAAGGGCTTTCATTTTACTATCTCACGGAATGAGTGGAGAGGTTAATCAGATAACCTATTGGTTCAGAGGTATGAGCTGATATTATTCCAAAAGACCGAAAGAAGTCATCCATTTACGAGATTCGAACCTCCACACTCAAATTTCTGGTTCGATTGTTATTACGATCACAAACTTTTTACTTTAAGCGAACGTCTCTTGAGTCACCCATTGATTTATTTAGGCCATTACTCCCGGTCTCAGGGTACCACATCGACATTTAAAATCTAGAAAGCCGAATATAATCTCAATATTCGATTTTGTAAAAGTTGCATTTTGATTTTTAACGTCTGTGAAATCGAACATAATCCAAAATGCGGTGTCGCGGTTGATTTATTATAGTGCGAATAACAACGCTCTTACTAGGGTAATTCAACCGACGCAATCATTCAATCATAAAATATCTACTTTCAAGATATCACCCCAAGATTCTACCTGTATAAAGTCGAATATTATGTTTCAAAAAAAAAAAAAATAATAATAATAATATCGAATATTGAGCTTACTTTTTAACTTTCTAGAGACTAGAGGACAAATGTCATTGTGGTGTAGATAACAATGTTATTTATTTAGGATAATGTTACTGACACAACTATTTGGTCACAAGAAGTGATAAATTTTGATTTTACACTATTAATCATCATTAGCCTACAACCTACATAGTGATAAACGAGTTTTACATGATGATCATGATGTAAAATAGGTTCTCACTTGTGATTGAATGATTGTATCAGTAGCAATACTCATTTAATTAGAAGTGTCTGAGCACTTGTATTGAAAAATAGAACATAATAATTTTTATAAAGAAATAATGTGTAAGAATCTCTATTCAAAGAAAAGATAAAATCTTTATCAAATGTGCAACATATAAAAATAAATAAACATAAATGTTTATTGGTACAAGGAGTGAGACTACATTACGGTCGATTACATTTCATTAGTTTATACATCATAATCAAATGTATAAAAGTTTATTATATCACTTGTTATACATATTTTGTTGTAACAATAATAGTACTCGTTGAAATTATTATTTTTTCTCTACAAATTATATATTCTAAATATGTATTTTAGAGGTTTCACAACACTTTGTGTTGTAATAATATTTTGAGAGAATTTATATAGTCTGAATCTTGAAGTACATATCTATCTATGACTTAAAAAATAATTAGTGTGCAAATGTTCTTAGAATGTCTAGATGCTTAAAGTGTACACTGTTTTGTCTATATGGAAAGTGTAGACTTTATTATATGCCTTCATCTTTTGTTGCTCCACAAAACAGTCAAATGTGCTGCTCCATTGCAAACAGTAAGCAGGAAATTGTGAGAAATATTAGGACAGTTGGTTGAAGAATGGATGGAGCCCATGATGTTGTTTAGCATGTATTAAGGATAGGGTTAAGTAATGTAAGGGTATTAATGTAAAATCTTAATATTACACATGTCATTCCCTTGTTGTGTGTCTGTTAAAAGGTGTCACCTAGCATTGGTTTGTGTAATGGTTGTGTGTGTGTTTGTTAGGGGAAGTTATTGTGTGGTGAGGGGATTTAATGGTGAAATGACGGGTGAAATGATCAGAATTACACAGTTTAAATACAAAATAAAACTGTGTGGTGTGGGGCTGCCACACGGTGTCTCCGTACAGTGTGAAAACACCCTCAATAACTTCCCGTTTGTTGGGCAAGATGTACTCATTAGCTAAGAGAATAATTAATGGAAAAGAAAAAGCTATTCACTTTATTTCTTCCTTCACTCAAGTTATGCAAAATTCTAATTTGGTATCAGAGCGAGGCATCAACTAGATCTCGACCTCCGTCATGACTAGCACACCGTACAAAACCATGGCAGCTCAGCTAGAAAATATAGAGAGCTTAGAAGCAACAATTGGTCTTGACTACACAGAGACCTTTCACCGAGTGGTGAAAGCTTTTTGCAATAAGAGTTGTCCTTGCAGTTGATGTGTTCTTAAATTGATTCATTAACCAAATTGATAGCAACAATGCCTTTATAAATGGTGCTTTCTGTATGAATCATTTTATATGCCTCAACCTGATGGGTTTGTCCATCCCGACAAACCCATAATGTCTGTCATCTCAAGAAGGCGTTCTATGTAGATCTTAAACAATAAATAATTCATCATTTTAATCAACACTCATAAAGCATGTAGTGGTATTTACACTACACAAACGTGTAGTGCACATACCATTTCCCTTGTATTATCTCAAACAAGCTCTTAAAAGTGTGTTTGGTGAACTCACATTTCAACTTATCAAATGGGGATTCACATAGTCCAAGGTTGATTCCTCTCTATTTGTTTTACTAATTTGCTATATTCTTTAGTATATGTAGATGACATTCACTCACAGCAAATGATTTTGATCCAGAAATTACATTGTCAATGAATTCGTAATTTTTTTTTTCAAAATATTTTTTTCACGGGTTCCGAAATAATTTTCTATAGGTAAAATATAGAAGTTTCTTACTTTAAGCAGGGTACGTGTGTTGGATGTAATATCGCCGGATAGATCAAAGATCCACCCGATTACGCAGCGGAAAGTACAAGATCTAGATCTAGACAATCAAAATACATAAATAATAAATCTAACCTACGAGGGGGTTAGATTGCTTACCAGTTTATGGTGAATAAACTCCAAGAACAATCTTCAATCCAATATCCAAGCTAGATGAGAAGACACAGTCTTCCAACGTGTGTCTCCAAGCACCACCAGGTGGATGGTGTTTCAAGCCGTTTGACCTCCTCGATATGCTATCTTAGAAAAACCCGAAGTTTTTCTAAAACTCAAACCCAAGTACTTAGGCCGAAAATTCTAAGCCTAATACTTCTCAAGTATTTTGAAATTATGTGTTGTGTTTAAGGCTTGGGAGAACTCTCTTTATATAGGAGAGTAATCATTGTCCTTCAATTATTTAATAATTAAGAGATAATTATTAGATTAATCCTTATTTCAAATAAAAGATAAATATATGATATATCCCAAACAAATTAGGATAAATAAATATATTATCTAATATTCCATGATTTATCACTTAACAAATAAATAATTAAATCAAATATCAAATAATTATCTAAGAAAACTAATTTCCCAATAAATAATTAATACTTATAAAAATGCCAAACCCAGGTATTAAGGGCTACACGCATTTTTACATAACAATGGGCCGAGTCAATGAAAATTTCTTTTCCATGTATTTAATTATCTAAGACAACTAAACAATTAATCCACATATCAATTAAATAAGTCAATCCAACTATTTAATTATAATTGAGGTGAAACGACTAAAAACGTATACGCTTATATTGGGAGGCGCGTCGGGGACCATGACGCGATATTCGATGAGTTACAATAAATTGAATAAAATTATTCGTCAGACCGAACAATAATATTCAATCAATTAATTTCGGGATTACACCACCATAAACCCGAAACTGAACTCTACCGAATATAGATAACTTATACTCACCTATGAGTTGATAAGCGTCCACTGATATAATCATTACATACGGATAAATCCTCCATAGACTGTTCGTTACGATTCGGGATATCTCCGTAAACCCTTCTTGAAACATCTTATCATTATTTACCATCAACCCCCTAGTGATCAATTAGTTCATAACTAATATAATATGAATTGGCGCCATCGATCAATTTCTAGGATTAACAAATAAAGGAACTGTCTGTCTACTTCCCGAGGGAAGGAATATTGGATTCCATATCTGTGATAGCACATACTACTCACTCATCCCATAATAGAGCCAACGAGAAGTGTTGGACCACATACTGCGAAGTGATCCTTACTAACACATCAAACTCTGACCTAGTCTAAGCAGTTGTCTGTGATCACCTCAGGATTGAGATTAATCTATATATGATCATCTTGTGATTTGATAAGACTTCTCGATCACGGAATTATATCGAGAACTCAAATCAAATCGGTTCAGCCCTATATGATTATCATCATATATAAATGTCCCACTAGGTACCCTATTACCGACAGTCCGGATAAGACTGTCACACCGTAAAGTGTTCTGGGCGCATTAATAGTAAATTAATCATCAGACCCGTACTCAGATTAATAAACGCTACGGACTAAGTTAATTTTAAGTACATCTCACTAACTCAATCTTCTTGTGTATAGCCAGCTATACACCGAGTTATGTGATTACATAAATATAAATGCCCCACTAGGTACCCTATTACCGACAGTCCGGATAAGACTGTCACACCGTAAAGTGTTCTGGGCGCTTTAATAGCAAATTAATCATGAGACCCGTACTCAGATTAATAAACGCTACGGACTAAGTTAATTTTAAGTATATCTCACTAACTCAATCCTCTTGTGTATAGCCATACACTGAGTTATGTGATTACATAAATGAGGTACTTAGGGTTTTCAGTAGTGTCTTAATTATAAGTATACATGCATATAATAAGATGAATTATTAATTCTGTCATAAAAACAATTAGATAATTGTCTTTCGTGCAATACACCTAACAATCTCCCTCGTGCACGAAAGGCTAGTGGATTAATTGTTTTAGAGCACACCCTTTATATCTATATCTACAACATTCTCCCACTTGCTCAAAACAAGTGAGACATATCCCCAAGATTCATACCCTCCAAGTGCATCATAGTAATTCATCCTTCCAAGCACGACCGGAGTGTGCCGCCGCAGGGTAGGTCAGTGACCCGGCACGTACTTAGAAACCGAATACTATGTGACCCGGTACACTGATCAGGTAGGTTGGCGGCTTGAGTCAATCTTTGGGATCTAAACGTCGCCTTTCCATCTAATCCGGTGGTACGATTTCAATATGCTTATGACCTCTAGTGATTGCAAAATCCTTATGAGCTTCCTCTCCAATGTTTTCACAATGAAGTAGTATCGGCTTACTGGATAATGCTTTATCACATGAGTAAACACTGAGACCGAGATCGATTTAACGATCATCCTCAATCTGACCTAAAGCCAAAATCAGTGTTATCACTTATATTCTAGTTTACACCTGAATATACTAGCATATTATTCCTCATTCTCCCGAAGAGAGTTGAGGATTCACTAAACATCCCATTTAGTATTCATCCACAGGTTTAGACAAGCATTCCTGAGAGGTAGGGTAGACTACATCATTGAATGTTGCATTCCTCTATGCAAGAACATCTTAACCATTGTGATGGATGAATGGGATTGCCAATTGCTTATTTTCGAGAATTCGAGTCAGTCAAATTCTTTTAGAAAATAGCCCGATGGCATGTTAGCCTCTGACTTCAGATAACACACCCATGTTGTTTCCAATGAGCCAAAGTGTTACCATTCACAAACACTAATCTACTGAGACTACTTTACTAATATTGATGCCCATCTATGAAAGACTTGTCAACATCTTTGGTCAAGTCCACATATTAGAAAAAATATATGACTTTGAAATGACCTAGAGGTTTGCTTTAATCCCAAAGGATATAAGCTATGGCGGGCATCCCGCCAAATGTTCTTCTGAATAAATTAAGATACCGTTAGTCTCTTAAAAGGGTCTTAGGGAATCACCCATAGTTTTACGCTTTGTAACGAATCATCATTTGTTCTTAGCAAAAACCCTTATGTTACGAATGAGTTTGATTCCGTTGTTCGGCAAGGAAGTCTTAGGAATCACCCTATTTCCCCGCTTTACGACGAAATCAAGCAAGACTTAGTGGTAAGAGAGATCACGGTCCGGTTATCTCTACCTTTTGGGAATCACCCCCTAAATTACTCAAACTTTGGGTTGAAAGTTAAACTTTCCTATTCATTCGACTCTTCTCCGTGTAGTTCCAATTACTCCCACTGGGCCTGAGATACTCAGGTGGTTCTACAAGAGTTTCAACAGAACTGGAGTTTCAAACTCCATTCACAGGGTTATGCTTTTAAACCTATCTCTATGATTAGGATCCTATACAGCTCACGAAGGACTATAGGTCATCAATCTACCCTATAGACCGTAAGGTCCTGCAATGGGTAATGGACAAACCATACTCCCACTGCGTTCGGGGTGGATTGATATACTGATCTAGTTTAGTAATTTTTATTAGTGTTATCACCAACTGCCGGTGTTGGACGTGGACTGAAAAAATCAGTTAGTAACATCTTCAGTATAAATACTTCAAGATCTAAAGTTGTTATTTATAGACTCCATCAGACCGAGTGTGATAGTATAACCATCATTCTCTGATTTTACGAGTTTTATAACCAACCTTTACTCAATATATTAAGATATTTCACGCTCTGAATGTGTACGCAAAATTTCCAGTCATACCTTAAAGGACTAAGTGCTAAATGTCTATATTTGCGGAAGTGGGGTGAACCGAATTCACTCCGTATCCACAAATGTGTAGGCCTCTTCTAGATAGACTTCTCGGTTTCACATGATAATGTAAGCCGTTATTATTGCAACTAATATCTTAAATGAGTTAAGCAGTGTATCGTAGCACATCACTAACTATATAAGGCAAATTTATGGTGTATGCCTTAGTGAAAACATTTCACTGGGAGGCAGGCCGAGCATCAGTCCCGAAGACTACGCAATAACCTATTTCTGAGTATGGAATACTCTATCTCTGGTGAGATTAGAGATTTCCTCCAAATATTTTGGATAAACTTACCGGAGTCTCGAAATAGTTGTCAGACAAGATGTCACTACTTCAAAAAGCTCCCACTAACTTGTACCTTTCATATGACCCGAAGGTTGTTATGAACAACCTATGTTACTTCTTTAAATCTATTACCCTTTCCTAATTGAAAGGAAACTTAGTAACTGTTCTTTTGAGACAGTGTTCCTTTGATTGGGAGATAGAAATCATCCTAAGCCAGTCTTCAGATCTTGTCGTTAGGGAAAATGCACTAATTAATAGTATATAAAGAAGTGTTTATCTAAATACGGAAACCATTTGCGTTTATATATTTTAAGATGCGTTACTAATACCTTTTCAGAAATGCTTAGTGGTTCTGACTTTATCAAACAAAAGTCCGAGTCTTGGATTCGTGCTACGAATGTTATATTCATCGTCAATAAGACAAACAAATTATCCTATTGAAAATGAATACGTTCGTTCCAACGAATCCGAAAACAGAAAATGAATTTTCTGTGATACTCAAGAATTGAATCCGAGATCCATTTCCTTATATCACTCTCACTAGTCTATCTGAAATAACTGCCTGTTGTCTATTTTATTTATCGTTTAATGCAAAGCTACCTAGTTCTTCCAAAGAACTTAGCTTTTGAGAAAATTGCTAAGGATGCATTGGTCAGTGATCCGAAATCACTTTCCTTATCCTCTAATTTCCAATTTAGCCTTAAAGCTACTTAGTTTAGATGATTAACACGTATAAACATTCTTTCCCATTCTCGACTTTCCTTAGAACTAGCAGTTCGTTTGAGTGGACACTACTCTTGAACTGTGGGATGTTCAGTGTTTCTTGCTTGGACTATCGATTTTTCTAATCGTCAAATCATAAGACCAAAGCTCCCACCAGTTTATCGGTTCCAAATACCGTCTAACTAGCAACGCTTTGTATTTATGATTTTTCAAAGATTAGAAAATCCCCCAGAACTAAGCTCCCACTAGTTTATCAGTTCTAAATACTGTCTAACTAGCAATGCTTTGTTCATGATGTTTCAAAAGATTGGAAAAACTCCAGAGCTAAGCTCTCACTAGTTTATCAGTTCCAAATACTGTCTAACTAGCAACGCTTTATTCTTGTTTTTTCAATGAAAAGAGAAACTCATGTGCAGTCTATTACACATTTCTAATGATTCAGAAAAACAACAAATCATAAGACTAAGGCTCCCACTAGTTTATCGGTTCCAAATACCGTCTAACTAGCAACGCCTTATGTATGATTTTCCGAATTTTCAATTAGAAATTTGATGTGTAATTACACTTTTAAAATTCACTAAATGAATTTTATATATAGTCCTAAATCATCTTTTGTAAACTAAGTACGACCGTTTCTCGTTTTACACGACCGACATCCGTGACATTCCTATACTATGTCATTAAGTTTTTAAAGGCTCAAGAGAAAATCTTTTCCGAAAATTAACTGCATTTATTGACTTTCCACATTTTTAATGAAGTCCTATTACTAATAGTTTAGTAGCCTAGAGATTAAAGTTGTAAATAAACATGACAGAAAGTTAAATTCAAAATTAAAATTTCACTACTAGATTTTTATTTTTAGGAATAATAAACTTGTTAAAAGTCTATCCTACCATTCCAAGGATTTAACCTCGCACCTCAGTGCCGCCATAGGGTAGGTCAAAGAAGTGACGGTTAAACTGAGACAATCTCTCTCAATGATTAAGCTTCAAGAATCGAACATCTCACGGGAATCAGACATCCCGGACCTTAATCATTGATTACCTTCCTTTTTCTAGCCTAGATATTTCGAAAATATCCATAAAGAGTGTGACATACTATATCAGATCTCAAAGTACGCCACGAGTATGCCGCCGTAGGGTCGGTCAGTGACTCAACGAGTACCCAAAATCCTATCCTTTCGGAAACCAAGCCTTGAATTTTGATAGGGGTGAACACCATCCGTAGGGGGCCGAAATCAAAGCGGCTCGAGGCGTCACCCTTCTCTCACGTGCTTGTACCTATAGTAGAGGCCGTGGGGTTGGATGTCGCCTTCCCCGCTCCTACTCAATAATTTGAAAAAAGTGGTGGGTTTACTAATTACGGTTTCGGTCTTGACAATAAGAAACAATAAATCAAAGTACTCGAATAGGGTCGGTTAAGGTGCAAGCTTACGCCGTCTTATTCGTTGGAACATATGTATTTATCGGTCGGATCCGGCAAGAGAAGCCCCGTTTAGCCGAAGGCTTATCGGATATGGTAAGTCTTGTCGAACACCCGTGCAAACGTCACACGTGGAGGGGAGTCAATCGAGCCGTACCTCAGTTGAACTCGCCCAACCATGGTTAGACCATTTCCGAACCCATGTACTAAGATTTTCCGATTTCTATGTTGTCAACCAAAGCGTAATATCGTTTTTGTTTAAGGTAGGTTCACCGAAAACTCAACGATTTATCTAAGTGGGATTCACCGAGAATCCATCACTAAAATCGTAACGATTGACAAAACCCGGTTCCTCGGTTTTAATAATTAGTTACTTAATTAATTAACTACCACAAATTAATTAAAAAAGCTTTTTAACTAATTATACGATTTATATATGCCTAATTTATTCGAAATAAACTAGCTACATGTATGCATTGGAGTGGAATCATGATATGATGCATGTCATGGCAATTTTCCGGTTTCTATCACATAATTTCGATCATACAAGAAAAAAAAATACGGAAAAATAAACATCAAGATGGACCGTTGGTACCCCCGTATCTAACATATTCAAGAAAAACAAACCCTAACTAGGGTTAACTATTTTCTAATCTGCTGTTGCTGCGTTTTATCGATGATCGGACATCCAAACGAACTTTGATCGTCACAAAACTTTATGGAATTGTTCTTCACTCTTCCTTATTCAATATGGACGGTTGGATCCGAGTTTTGATGGCCCAATTTATCCCAGCAAGCCGCCGATCCAACTGCTGCATCTGTTTATAACTGCGGCGCATCAGTGTCTTCCCGGAGACGATCGGGCATCGAGACAAAACCCGATCGACCCGAAAGTTTTAGGGATTGTTCAAAACTTATTGATAGTCAATCTTAACGGTCGGATCTTCGTTTCAACGGTCCAATCTCTTCCAGAAATGCGACAAACAGACAGCTGGGGCTGCAGTGCTTTTACGACACAGCAGCAACTTTATCGCAACGGTTGAACATCGAGATAGAGTCCGATCGACACGAAATTTTGAGGGCCTGTTCTTCAAATTTCATTATTCATTATGAACGGAGAGATTGTTGTTTCAACGGCTCAAACTCCGGGAATAAATAAAAAACAAACAGCAACAACACAGATCTACTTCTAGGAAACTAAAATTATAAAATTTCCTATACTCAAATAAATGAATTTATATGAATTTACAATAGATCTAACGAGTAAACAATACCAACCACAATCCATCTCTTCAACCAAGACAATCACAAAAGGCATTCATCATGATATAATTTCGATGCAATCATACATACATAGGAAATATATAAAAAAACATCTAAAACATACTTTACCACTCCTAGATCTAAAATTCACATACTTTGATTGATAGATCAAAGGCTCTGATACCACTTGTTGAATGTAATATCGCCGGATGGATCAAAGATCCACCCGATTACGTTAATGGAAAGTACAAGATCTAGATCAGACAATCAAAATACATAAATAATAAATCTAACCTACGAGGGGGTTAGATTGCTTACCGATTTATGGTGAATAAACTCAAGAGCAATCTTCAATCCAAGATCCAAGCTAGATGAGAAGCTACAGTCTTCCAACGTGTGTCTCCAAGCACCACCAAGGTGGATGGTGTTTCAAGCCGTTTGACCTCCTCGATATGCTACCTTAGAAAAACCGAAGTTTTTCTAAAACTCAAACCAAGTACTTAATTTGAAAATTCTAAGCCTAATACTTCTCAAGTATTTCAAATTATGTGTTGTGTTTAAGGCTTTAGAAGCTCTCTTTATATAGTAGAGTAATCCAGTATCCTCCAAGGATTTAATAATTAAGAGATAATTATTAGATTAATCCTTATTTCAAATAAAAGATAAATATATAATATATCCCAAACAAATTAGGATAAATAAATATATTATCTAATATTCCACGACTTATCACTTAACAAATAAATAATTAAATTATATATCAAATAATTATCCAAGAAAACTAATTTCCTAATAATTAATTAATACTTATAAAATGCGGCCAAACCCTAGGTATTAAGGGCTACATGCATTTTTACACACAATGGGTAGTAGAGTTAATTAAAAATTTCTATTCCATGTATTTAATTATCTATCTAACTAAACAATTAATCCACATATCAATTAAATAATCCAATCCAACTATTTAATTATAATTGAGTGAAACGACGAGAAAACGTATATCTTATATTAGGAGCGCGTCGGGAATTATGGACCCGTATTCGATAATTACAATAAATTGAATAAATTTTAAATCAGACCGAACAATAATATTCAATCTATTAATTTCCGGATTACACCACCATAAACCCAAATCGACTCTCATTGAATATAGATTACTTATACTCAACTATGAGTTGATAAGCGCCCACCGATATAATAATTACATACGGATAAATCCTCCATAGATTGTTCGTTACGATTCGGGATATGTCTCCAGTAAACCCTTCTCAAACATCTTATCCTTATTTATCATCAACCCCAGTGATCAATTAGTTCATAACTAATATAATATGAATCGTGGCGTCGATCGCTTTTAGGATTAACAAATAAAGGAATCGCTCTGCTACTTCTTAGGAAGGAATGGATTCCATATTCGTGATAAAGACAGATTACTCACTCATCCCGCAGAATAGAGCCAACGAAGTGTTGGACCACATATCGCGAAGTGATCCTTACTACCACATCAAACTCTACTCTAGTCTAAGCGGTTATGCGTGATCACCTCGAGATTGAGATTAATCCATAGATGATCATCTTGTTATTCGATAAGATTTATCGATCACGGAATTATATCGGTAACTCAAATCAAATCGGTCCAATTTCTATATGATTATCATCATATATAAATGCCCCACTGTGCACTCCTATTACCAATAAGTCAGGATAAGCATCGTCACACCGTAAAGTGTTTCGCGCTTTAATAGCAAATTAATCATGAGACCCGTCTTTCAGATTAATAAACGCTTACTGCCTAAGTTAATTTTAAGACATCTCAATCCTCTTGTGTATGGCCAATACTGTTTGAGTTATGTGATTACATAAACGAAGTATTTAGGGTTTTTGTGAGTGTCTTAATTATAAGATACACGTCATATAATAAGATGAATTATTAATTCTGCCATAAAAGCAATTAGATAATTGTCTTTCTAAGACTACACTCTAACAGTGGACCCCAATTAGAGACATGTGCGTCCACCTCTGCTCACGGACAGGGAATAATTCCTCTTTTATTCGATCAATAGTTCATTAACCTTCTCGATGATCATTTTATTAGGTCAAATCGGATATTTTCTCAATGTGCAAGCCTATGAAGATGATACAAGTCTTTACCTCACTCAACATATTTATGCCTTGCAGCTATTAAAACGTCTGAACTTAGAACATTTAATGCCTTGTGTCAGATCCATGTCTATTGGAGTTCAACAAAAAGGAAGATCTAATGTTTGATCCCACGCTTTACAATATCTGACATACACCCGTCCTAATATAGCCTAGTAAGTCAATAGACTTAGCTAGCTTATGCAAAATAATTTTGCTATACACTGGCACGCTCTCAAACGGATCCTTTGATATGTCGTTGACACATCTTACTCTCAGTATGGACTCCACTTTAAAGCTCACCCCCAACTTACAGTTACATGTTTCTCATATTCATATTAGGGTTAAGATACTGCACACAGAAGAGCAATAGCCGGTTATTGCGTTTACTTGGGTGATTCACAAGTGTTTTGGAGCTCAAAGAAGAAACATGAGGTGGCAAGATCAAGTACTGAATCTGAGTATGATTTCTTGGCTCAAAAAGTTGCTCATATACAATGGCTTACATCACATGTTATCTGGTGTGATAATCTGAGTTCTAAATCCTTTGCTTCTTTTTTCCACAAACGACGAAAGTATTATTAAAACTGATTGAAATAATTTACAACAAAAGCTAGCCATAGCTAGACTAAAGACGCGGTCAAACACCGCACTACAATGCGGCCTAATGCCGCACTAAACCCCGGCCTAATACCGGACTAACAAACCCACACAAACGAGATTACAACAAAAAGTCAAGTAATAGATTGGGAAGAGAGTGCTGAACAAAAGAGAAATATTTCTCCAAACGAAGGCATTCAGACACATGGATCCTCTAGGGCAATCTATTACCCGACAAAACAACAAACACTAAAAAAAAAGACAATTACACAAAAAAAACATTAGACATAAAATTAATTAACTATTTAATTTTTTTTCTCTACACTGCCAAAGGTCCACCACCGGAAAGATTTCCGCCACCAAATCTGTTGTTTGATGCCAGAAAATCACCCCCAAGAGGTAAGGCAGCAAACATATCACGAAGAAATCACCCGTGCAATCACCATTCCGCCGCTGGAACCAAGCCGCGCCGACAAACCCACCTCAGATCCAAGGAGGCCGATCAAGATCTGGCCCAAATCACCATTCGCAAGCAGGAACTTGCATTGGCAGGTGGAAGAACTAGCAAAACTCATGGAATATTGAGGAGAAGAAGCATCAGCGAGCACAAAACGAGGCTCATCCGTCATCTTTCACCGGTAGCCAAGGGTGACAAAACAACTACCGTAGGAGATAAATAGACGGAGTGGCGGGAAGAGAGGAGAAGAAACGTAAACAAAGAAAAAAACCGGCAAAAAAACAAAGGAAAAAAGCCACCTCCGGAAGGTCGCCGGAGGGGAGGAGGAGAGGCTAGCGGAGTATGTTCCGTTCAGTGAAGGAAGAGGGAGGGTGGAGAAAAAGAGGAGAGAGAGAGAGACTACTACACGCTATCCTCTAGTCGTAAATACTTAGCCTATAATCATGTGTTTTATATCCGCACTAAACATGTTGAGATGGATGTGCATTATTACATAAATAATCAAGTTTTTCAAGGGTTGTTACAGTCTATGTTTCCACTACATATCAAGTTTCAAAAGTATTCATTAAAGCTTTACCGACAACAAATTTCACTTCTTAGAGATAAACTCAATATGGTTCACCCCCTTGAGTTTAACGGGATGTTAGTAATGTTAAATAAATTTATTAGTATATCTTGTCTTGTTTTGTATTGGTACAAGTAGTGAGTCGACATTAGTGACACGTGGATTTACACTTGTCATCTTATAAGACGTTCAGACATTAAATTTCAAAACATGCAAGATCACGCATTTGAGACGGTTCAAATCAGTAATATATATACGAAAGAAATTGTAGTTATTTACTTAAAAAAAAGCTATGGGAATTGTTGATAGAATTGAAAATATGTTGCTAGAACGACTGCATTTCATGCCTTGCCTTCAGGAATATAACGATGGATTAAAATGTAAAAAAGCAACATTGACACTAACTTGTTGAAAACCAACATTGATAATAACAACCAAATTTATTGGAGTAGTACAACTTTGAATGGAAGAGGTTTGTGAATCATATTTATGTAATTGACTTTTGTTCGCCTTCAAATAGAGGAGGTTTGTGAATGGAAGAGGTTGAGATAATCATTGAGATATGAAAAAATATTTTTAAATAAAGTGAAAAAAAGCATACAAATTTTTGATGTCAATCTTTCATCGCAAACATTCTAAAAGACTCAAACTAAAAAACGTAGAAAGAATTACATTCAAGGAATCACAATGCCAAGGAGAATTTGGTAAAATACTCGGGGTCCTTGCAAGTACCGCGGGTAAGAAATTCAAAGGTCGTCAAAATTTCAAGAACCAAACAAAATAAATTGAAAAAATCCTACATTGTCACACATTTCTTAACTCATTGTAAGGTCAATTCAGCTTCGTTCTACAACGCATTTTCTTGCACACCAACCTGTATGTTCAAATTCATGTGTGTATCCTAAAACTACAAATGGTTCTGAGAATTTTATATAATCTTCTACAAAACCGCTAAAGAACCACGAAAACAGAACTTATTTGTTAGAGAAAATATGGCTTTATATAGAAAAATAAAATACCTTACGGTAGTAACCACATGGTAGCGGGCTGAAATAGAGTAATACCCGAAAAACATTACCGTTGCGTAGTACTATATCATGAAACATATAAAACCAAACAGAAGAATCAATTGGGTCAAAAGATTAATGTGGCTTCTGCTCAATTTAAAACACGTCTATAAGTCTAGGATTTTCCATGCATAAGATTAACAAATTCTACCCCTCAAAAAAAAAAAAAAAGATTAACAAATTCTTACTAGTAATATTGGTGTATTTGAAGCTAATGGCAATGGTTGCTCAGATACAATACAACATAAGAAAACAATAAAACTAAAATATATATAGGATATATAAGAACAATGGGTCTCCATTAATTGCAACAATCGGTCAAACTAGTAGACTAGGATGCACGGATACGGATACGCGAATATGGGATACGCGGATACGAGATTTTCGTAAAATATAGGATACGGATACGCGGATGTATTTGTAAATAATGAAAATATAAGGACCAAACTGTAAATAATTAAAATGAAAGAACCAAATTTAGACAGTTATTGTGATTCTTAAAAACTCAAAAGTTCATATTTGGATTAACAAGAAGATGAAATGAAAAGCTATTATTCTTGGGACGGTGAAGTTTTGGGCTTTGAAAGGGCACACTGGCACACACCTTTTCACGTCTTTATGAAGAATAAAAAAACCAAATTTTCTCACAGTGGGGGTATCCGAAGGTTGATACGCGTATCCTATCAGAATTGGCGTATCCTAAATGCCGTATCCGATGTTTTCGAAACTACAAATCAGTCCCGATACGTATCCCATAGCGTAGCTTGCGTATCCTTGCCATATCCGTATCCACGGCGTACCGGATACGCGATACGGCTGAAAACTCACGTATCCATGCATCATAGCCAGTAGAAATGACACGATCTGAGGAGAAGATTCAATGATCACTACTCTTAACAATCTAGTGGAAAGTCATTAAATATACATCTAAAAAAAAGGTTTTTTCCGTACATCTCATTTTTTCACTCTATAATTTATATACGCCGTCCAAAATAACATGATACCGTCATATTTCACTTCCGACCGTGCTATTTTTAAGTTCATACCATGCTTATTTTTTAGGGAATACCGTTATTTTTTAACACGGTAACATGTTATTTGAAACCATGTTGTATTTAAACAAAATAATATTATCTTTAAAAAAAAGGATACAATACCAAGCACTTCTCCGCTCATCCTTCTTCTCATGGGCGGATCCAGATGTTTTTTGTCAGTGGGTCACCGGACCGTAAAACTATATTTTCTATCTAAAAATTTGTTCCAGTGGGGTTAACAGAGCATAAAACTACTCCATCCGTTCTGAAATATCTGAGACAGTTGCCAAAAACACGCTTATTAAGAATGTGATTTAATGCTTGACTTTAAGGATACAATAACTAAAAAATCCCTATGATATAAATAATGCAGTGTTATTTTTAACTTTTTACCTAATATTAAATAAGGGTAAAGTAGGAAAAATTAGCTATAAATGCCGCTTTGGAAAATGTTTCACTAAGTTTATTTGGAACAAATTTTTTGCAATCGCATTTCGATTATTTTGGAACGGAGGAGTACATTTTTTAACAACAAAACTATATCGTTTCTAAGACTTAAAAATTTCTAGGATCTCGGTGAAGTCACGTGACTTCTTAGTCTCATATATCCGCCCTTGCTTCTTCTCCCGCTTTTCTCCACCCTCCTCTTTCTTCTCCGGCACCACTTCTACGCCTCCTCCTTCTCCAAAAATCAGCCTTTCTTCTTCACATTTTAAAATGTTGAAAAAGATTGCCCATCATTTCATCCCTGAAATGGTGAAGAAGAAATGATGATATCTGTATCTGTTTAATGTAAAGAAGAAAGACTGATTTTTAAAGAAGAAGGAGGCTCAGAAGTGGTGCCGGAGAAGAAAGAGGAAGGTGGAGTAAAGCGGGAGAAGAAGGATGAGCGGAGAAGTGCTTGGTCCTGTAATTTTTTATATATAAAGATAATCTTATATATTTTAGGGAAAAATACAATTCACCCCCTTAAACTATACATCATGTAAAATTTACAACCTTAAACTATTATTTGATCAATTTACAACCCTAAACTTTAATATGCAAGCAATTTACAACCTAAAACAATTAATTGCTTGATTTATCACCTTAAACGATTATTTTTACTCAATTTATACCCTTTATTCATATTTAATACTCTCTCCGTCCCATATTATAAGTCTTTTTGGATTTTTCACACAGATTAAGAAAAATCATAAATGAGTTACTATATAGATTTCTTACTTCTTATTCTTCATATATCACAAATATGGTGCAAAAGCCCTAAAAAAAAACTTGGTGAACACCCCTTGAATTTTTGACTGCAACATGACCCAATATTATGAGCCCTGTTATTTTTTTTCTAATACGATAGTGTAGGTGCTTTTTATCTAATACGAAATACATTGCAATTCCAACGAATAACTGTGGTGCCCCATGGTCAAAATTTTGAGAATATACATCATATATTGGTTAAAAGATTATATACAAAAGTTAAAAAAAACAACAATGTGTACCATTTAAATTATGATAAAGTTCTCCCCTCAATTAAACATTATACAACAGTTGGTGGGGAGATAAACAAGAGGGAGGGACGGTGGGAAGAGGGAGGATAGGGCTGGGGTTGAAGAAAAATGGGTGAGAAGAAGAAGAAGATGATGGGGAAATCACAAATTTACCCTTTGTTTGAATATTTGACAAAAGTTCAATATGAATAAAGGGTGTAAATTAAGCAAAGTGATAGTTTAGGGGGATAAATTAAGCAATTAATTGTTTCATGTCGGAAATTGAACACATACTAAAGTTTGAGATTGTAAATTGATCAAATTATAGTTTAGGATTGTAAATTTTTCAATAGCTATAGTGTAAAAGGTTATTTTTATTTTCCCTTTTTTTTTTAAAATGGAGAATTAGGGATAATGACAAGTTTTGGAATATTTTTAAATAACAGGACAGCTATACATTTTTCATAGGGAGAAATACAACTTTTATATTTTTTTATAGTTTAAAGTACAAAACCAAAAAAAAAGTAAGAAAAAAAATAAACAAATCTACCCACGCGTACCTTTCCTTGTTCCAAAATTTTTTTTGTTTTTTGTTTCTCTTTCCTCCTTCAATTTTCAAACGTTCAAATCATTTGATCTAGATATCCAAACATGATAAAAATTTCACTGAATTTTTTATTTTTTGATGCTCTTCATTTTGAGACTTGGTTCGATATAATTACATCGTTTTTTTTGTGAAATTCACTGTCGAAATTCATTCAGTGGATCTCTCCAATGAATCATGAAAATCAGTGAATATCGATAGTGAATTTCGTATAATAGTGAATTTCGACAGCGGATTTTCTGAAACCACCTCGGAATATATTGAATGTGGTATCAAAATAAAGAGCATGAAAAAATAAAAAAATTGGTGAAATAATTTTCAAATTTGGAATTGTAGATAGAAAGTTATGAGTGTTTAAAAAAGATGGAGAGAGAATGTGTTGGATTTTATTTTATTTATTTTTTTTTGGGAAATCACCTCAGAAAAATAATAAAATAAAATAAAAAATAGTTTTGTCCTTTATACAAAAGTTTTAAAAATGTGTCATTCTCCTTAACTGATGAAATGTTTGTGTTATTCTTTCTCATTACCTAATTTTTAAAATACAACATGGTTTTAAATAGCACGGTACTGTGTTAAATAGAACAGTATTCCGTAAAAGATTACCACGGTTTGAGCTAAAAATGAGCACATCCAAAAGTGAAATATAGTGGTATCATACTATTTTGGACGGTGTATATAAAATATTGAGTGAAAAAATAGAATGTATGAAGAAACTTTTTTAGGTATATATTGAACGAGTTCCCCAACAATCTAACTGTAGTAAAGTAATAAATTACATCCAGTTCTTCCTAACTTGTCAAATTACGAATCGGAGAGAATTTACTTATTGTGGGAGACATATTGTGCAACTAAAACAATAGCATGCATCACGATTTGATTACAATTTACAAAGGGTATACACTTCATCATTTGTCAATATTTTACAACTTTTGTAAGTAAAAATGACTACAATAGAATTTTTTTAAAAGGGGTCGATTATATTAAAACTTCGAAAGTCCGCATTTTCAAATCTACAAAAAGCCAAAAAAGCTGCTCACTAAAATAGCTTACTATGCCAAACTAAACGTAGTTCTCTAGCTTTTCTAACATTTTTATCAACAATAACAAATGCTGGTGGAGGGTCTTCTTCTTGAGCAAAAGCCTTATTCCGCCACCAAATGTCATGAGTAGTCTCACTAAAAGTGAGTCTCGCATCGCTGGCGAACCAGGATTTTGAGCAGATGATTTTTGTCAATTTGTTTCGATTATCATATATATATATATTTGGATATTCAATTATACATATAATTATAAGGCAATAGATAAAAAAGTGAGTCGATACATAAAAATAAAAGTCAATTTCACATATATATGTGTTTATTAAAAAATTATCTACTATTTCAGACATAATATTTTTATTTTAGGGAATCGTGTGACTGCCGCTTAAGGCATATGTAGAGCCGCCCATGTCCACATGTTATCGTCCATGTTCGAGCAAAATTAATCGAGAGACAAGTGTCAAGCCAACTACTTAGTAGTGTTGCAAAGACGTGAATAAGCTCCATCGTTTGCCATCAATAATAAGTTTCCAAATATTTCAAGCTCAATCCCAATCTCTCGAAGGGCATGAAGGATTGTTTCGTTAGGTGTTTGGCATATATGGATGATTATCATCATCAGATATATGTCGCCTAAAGATGAAGGCAGCCATGGGGAGGCACTCATGTCCGACTGACCATAAAATAAGTTACCATGTTGTGATCCCTTTATGCTCCAATTTTTCTTCCATCTAACGCTTTTGCCTCGATCCAGATTTACCGGCCTTTGTATCTTATAATATTTGAATGTGTAAATATAATGCATAGCACGGATATATAATATTTGTATAATATAATATTTGACCGACTATACAATACTTGAATGTGTAAATTAAATGGAAAATGATTAGTACATAGAATTGTGTACCGATCTCATCCTCTAAGAAATGAAATGTGTAATCTGCAATTTTTGTATTTTTTTTTTTTGCTTTAAAAGTTAAAATGTGTGGTTATAAAGTGTTGTGTGGATGATTTATGTATATATTTTACATCGCTAAATCACTATCCAAATTAAATATAATGCATAGCACGGATATATTCGGTTAATAATACTCATTCAAGGGAGCTTGAGTAGAGTTCAAAAAAATGCATTGATATTACGTTTTGTTTTGTTTTGTTTTGTTTTGGGTTTTTTTTGAATATATTCTTGTTGGGTACTCCGGTATATATCCTACTGGTAATCCACTAGTGTCTAACCTGATTCTCGATTAGAAGTCACAGGGTTCGAATCCCGCTTGGAACGTGTGTGTGAGTTATCCTTTCGTTTCCGAAAAAAAAATATAATATATATTATCGTTGGGCTTTAAGCTCTGTCATGGGCCACAACTTTTTTTTTAGTGCATGGGTCAGACCTTAAATGTGAAAATTTGCATATTCCTTATGTTTGACATGGTTTGTGTGAAACTAAAAAAAGGGCAAATAGCACAAGATGCATTAGTACAGTGTGGTGACTATAATCGATACATGGAGATCAGTGTTCGAACCCAGTTAAGGACAAAATAAAAGGCAAATAAATTTTTTTTTGTTTAGAATGATCATTTTAGTTATTTATTCAGAGTGGGAAAAACCAAAGTATACAAATCATAGAAATCTAAAAAGCAAAAGCGGCTAGTCTAGTCTAAAGATCCAGGCAATCACGAGGTTACTAACTTTATTTTCCACATTTGCGAGAATCACATTGATTGGGGGAGCACTTTCTACCATGCCATGATGAAGTTGATTCCTCCAATACCAAATGCCATAAATAATATCTCTGAAGCGATAATATCTTCGAAATGTCCTCGAAAATTATTCTGAATCCAATCATTGACATCAACATGAAAGAAAAAAATCCCTCCAACGATGCTTCGGCACAACATGCCTCCAAAGCACATTGGCGGTGCGGCAATCTCTCAAGGAATGGGGAATTGTCTCAACTTCCTCGTTGCAGACTTTGCACACAGTTGAGGGCGAGACATGTCTTCTACACAGAATATCCATCGTAGGTAAGGCATTATGTGCAGCTTGCCAGACATTAAAATTCAGCCGTGACGGTCCCTTTAATTTCCATATATATTCCCAAAGTTGGTCCACTTGCTCTTCGGGTGTATTTAGTAGAAAATCATATCGACTAGCAACCGAGTGTTTTTTACTCCCATCTTTCTTCCAAATAACATTGTTCTCTTCCACATCTATCCCATCCTTAAGTGCTATAGCAACAGCACAAATGCCCTTCTAACAAGCCAAGCTGGTAGGTTTAGGTGGGTCAAATGGGCTACCATATTTCTCAAGACAAGTACTCGCACCCAAAGGGACCGATCATTTGTAAGTAATTGCCAAACAAGTTTTACAGGAGGCAACATTCATCATTTCTGAGTTCTTAAAACCCAATCCTCACAATTCTTCGGGTCGCAAAGCTTGTTCCAAGATAGATAATGAATTTTTCTTTCTCCAGTCTCTTCACCCCAAAGAAACTGCCTACAAATTTTCTCCATCTCAAGAAGACATACTTTCGGCAACTTCATTGTTTGCATTGCATAAAACGGGTGAGTAGAAAGAGAACTTATAATCGAATCATCCCGCTTGCTCTAGCCAAGCATTTTGATTTCAACCGGAGAGCTTCTTCCTCACTTATCTATTATGATGGTTGTAGGTATTTCTGCATTAGACCTCGAGTGAAAAAGAGGGACCCCTAAGTAGACCCCAAAATCCTTCATATGTTGCATTTGCAAATCTTGGCTGATAGCCATTTTTACACGTGAAGTAGTATTTTTTGGCGCATGAAATCTTGATTTACTAATGCTAAGCTTCTGGCCAGAAAAAGAAGCAAAATTTGTCCAATACCTATTAATGAGTGCCGCTTGATTCGAAGATGCTTCACCAAAAAGAACTAAGTCATCCGCAAAAATGTATGCGCGCGGTGGAGGAGTGTGTCTTCCTATCTTTACGGGTTTCCAACTCCCTCCTCAATCGTTTTCTCAATCTCCTTGTTAAGCACCTTCTTACAAAGTCACGAAAGGTAAAGGGCCCATTGCCTTAATCCTCTTTCGGGTTTAATCGGGTGCAAAGACATTACCATTCCACAAGAGCTTTAGTTGTGAAGTCTTCAAGGTAAACATAATTAAATTAGTAGTTTTTTGAGAAATGCTGATTTTGATGAGAACCATTTCTAAGAAGTTCCGATCAAGTCTGTCATAGGCTTTTTCTAAATCAACTTTCAGCATCATGCTACCCTTTCTACCTTGCTTCTGCTTAAAGTAGTGCAAAACCTCCTGTGCAAGAATAAAAGCTGCTTGAGTGGTACTTACGAGCTTTCCAATCATAAGATGAATTCGATTAGCAATCACTTTGGAGATAATTTTGACACAAACATTTGTCATAGCAATAGGCAGAAATTGGGCAGCACTCTCAGGACGGTGTGCTTTCGGGATTAACGAAACAAGAGTTTTGGTTCAATCAGGCATCAAAGAATCCTTCTTCAAAAGCATTAGAGACAAACTGAATAATAGACTTACAAGTGGTAGCCCAACACTTTTATTTTATAGAAAATGACAGGAATTCATCCGGTCCTGGTGCTTTAAAGTCTCCCATATCAAATAGAGCATCTTTATTTCCCTCTTTAATACCTGTCTATTAAGTAGCCGGATGTCTCACTCAGACAAGGAGGGGAGATCAATCACCTTATTCTTAGTCACTTCTGGGTCAGCTTTGTATAAATCCACATAGAATTGCCTCACCATATTCTCAACTTCACTAGGATCATAAATCCAATTCCCCTCATTATTCTTAAGGCATCCAATCTTCGTTCTCTGCTGCTTTCGAATGGTAGAGACATGGAAGAAGTGAGTCTATCTCTCCCCTTCAGTGATCCATTCGAGTTGAGATCGTTGATGCCAATTGTTATGACGGATCGATCAAGAAGTGATGGTGATTGTGAGTAAAGACAAAAGATAAACAAGTAAACAAACACAGAAACAAGAAGAACACAGATTTAACGTGGTTTCCGGCAATATGCCGACTACTCCACAGACAAACGAGGATATTTTATTATCACCAGAAAGGTACATCAAGTTACAATTAATACAGACGGTATTTATAGCCTTGGGAATCCAACCCTAACCGACTAAACAGCTGTCTCGGATTTTATCTAAGCAAAACAAACAAGTAATAAAAATAATCCGGTTTACCCCAAGTGCAGGGATCGTAGTATAGCGATTACAACCAGAGTCGAATCACGAGGGAATCGAGGTTTATCTAGTTCTTAATTTTTCTAAGGGTCATCACGAAAACTAAAACAAAACAGAACTAAAAGAAAACAATAAACCTGGGCGAGAGGTTGTCAATCCAAAGCCAGGAAAGATAATTATGAACGAAAATAACTCTAATCTATAAACTAAAAGAAAATAAACTTCTAAGAAAACAACGAAGAACAAGGCACAAAGATAATTTCAATTAAGTTAACGAGGAACAAGCAATGATCCACCTATCTCGTAACTCTCAATTTCTACCCTAGATCGTTTAGTGAAGATTTAATAAAGATGTGGTTCACCTATCAAAGGTATGAATTCTACTCGTAGATAATTCGCTATTAATCTTTCATCTCTCGATCTTAAAGATTAACGCTTCCATAACAAAGGTGTAAGATTTCTCAATCTAGCAACCTAGAAATTTAACCTAGCAACTCTCGTTATTTTTAGGTTAAAAATCTAATCTTTACTACGGTGATCTAGGTCTAACAACGATTTTCATCAAACGTTAAACATCAAATAGCAACCATCTCTCGATTTAAATTGCATAATCAATAAAGCACATAATAAAGATACAAACTTTAAATAAAAACTCACAAAACAATCCAAGATTCGAAATCAAAACGCTGCTGAGAATTGGCTTCACAAAGCTCGTTCTAGGCTTAGCCTTAGCTCATCGTTGGAATAAAAATCATATAAATAAAAAGAAGATAAAAAAATGTTTATGATGGTGGGAAAACGCAGCTAGGGCACCCCCAAGGGGCCTGGGGAGGCTAGGGATCGAATTGTGTTGTTTCTAGGGTTGAAAAACGCGACTATAAATAGGTTTTTAGGTTGGTTTCAGCAAAGGCGGTGGCCGGACGCCCGTCCAATGCCTCTGGACGCCAGTTCAGTCATGCATAAAAACTTCGAGTCGGGCCGAGCTGGATCAGACGCCCGTCCTATATAATTTTGAATGCTCGTCCACGTAAAAATCTGAACATCCACGAATCCAAAGGCTCCAGTGGTCGCCCGTTTACTTCCTTGGGCGCCCGTCGGCCGATTGAGCATCAAACGCACATCCAACTTGTAAATCTTCATTCCAACTTCAATATGCATCTTCCTCCTCTATTTAACCTTCAATTTAATATCTTTTAGCTCATCCCTTGCCATGTAAATGTACCTACAAGGTAATAGAAGCGTGCAAAATGTAGAAACATATATATTGATGAAAAATCACTAATAAAATCACGTAATGAGCTCGATTTTGCACTTTAATGATTTCCATACGCATTCTCTCAATAAATCCATTAAACACCTAATTTTCTATAAAAATTAGTAAAACACGAAGGAAATTGTTACGAAATAATATCATATATATCGTAAAAATCACCGTTAACAACAGCCAACCCAGTAAATGACTGAA
Source organism: Gentiana macrophylla (assembly GCA_026214975.1). Classification (NCBI taxonomy): domain Eukaryota; kingdom Viridiplantae; phylum Streptophyta; class Magnoliopsida; order Gentianales; family Gentianaceae; genus Gentiana; species Gentiana macrophylla. The sequence continues at coordinate 62,511 of JAOBSW010000313.1, forward strand.
ATACCCCATAAGTAACTAGAACAAACATGCAGCAGACGTGTATTAGTTGTAGTATCATCGGATCAATAATAGATTGACCTGATTACCCAGCGGAATGCATCAGATCCAGATCTAAACGAAATAAAGAACATAAATTAAAGATCAAACTACAATGGGGTTTGGATTTTACCTTTTTATGGTGCTTAACTCCAAGATCAAAAGTAGTATCCAGGCAAGTTGAGAAGACACGACCTTCCAACGTGTGTCTCCCAAAGAACACCAGGTGGATGGTGTTTCCCTTGTGTACCTCCTTGATATGCTACCGGAATAATCCCGAAAATTATCCCAACTCGAACCCAAGTACTTGGTGAAATATCAACCTAAGTACTACACAATAATGGCGTGTTCGTGATTTTTAAAAGCTTGGGAGAACTCTCTTTATATACGAGAGTAATCCTTGACCTCCAAGGAATTATTAATTAATACAAAATCAATTATAATAATCCATTTTCCTTAAAAAGATAAATCTAAAATATTCCTAAAATTAATTAGGATATACAAAAGATTTTCCTTTCCTTAAATTATATAACACATAAATAATTTAATCACATGTCTTATTATTTATTGAGAAAACAAATTTCCCAATAATAAATAATATAATTTTCGGCCAAGACTTGGGTAAAACCCTAGTCCACACGAAAATTCCACACTTGGGCCGAGTCCACGAAAAAATGTATTTTTCATGTATTTAATTATCTAGTCCAACTAAACAATTAATCCACACATCAAATTAAATAGCACAATCCACTATTTAATTATAATTGAGGTGAAACAACGAGAAAACTAATTATGCTATTTTGGGAGCCACGTCGGGGACCATGGAACTATATTCAATAGGTACAAGAAATCGAACAAAATTATTCATCAGACAGAATAATTATATCCAACCTATTAATTACGGGATTACACCACCATAAACCCAAATCGAACTCTATCGAATATAGATAACTCACACTCAATTTATGAGTCGAAAGTGTCCACTGATATAATCATTACATACGGATAAATCCTCCATAGACTGTTCACTTCGATTCGGGACATTTCCGTAAACCCTTCTCGAAACATATTATCCTTATTTACCATTAACCCCTAGTGATCAATTAGTTCATGACTTATATAATATGAACTCGGCCGATCGATCAGTTTCTAGGGTTAACAAATAAGGGAAATGTCTGTCTACTTCCTGAGGGAAGGAATGGATTCCATATCTATGATAGCACAGACTACTCACTCATCCTAGAATAGAGCCAACGAGAAGTGTTGGACCACATACTACGAAGTGATCCTTACTAACACATCAAACTCCACCCCAGTCTAAGCAGTTTTCTGTGATCACCTCAAGATTGAGATTAATCCATATATGATCATCTTGTGATTCGATAAGACTTCTCGATTACGGAATTATATCGAGAACTCAAATCAAATCGGTCAAATTTCTATATGATTATCATCATATATAAATGCCCCACTAGTACTCCTATTACCGGCAATCCGGATAAGACCGTCACACCGTAAAGTGTTTCGGGCTCATTATTAGCATATTAATCATGTGACCCGTGCTCTCATTAATCAACGCTACGGACTAAGTTAATTTTAAGTACATCTCACTAACTCAATCCTCTTGTGTATAGCCATACACTGAGTTATGTGATTACATAAATGAGGTACTTAGGGTTTTTAGTAGTGTCTTAATCATAAGCACACAGGAATATAATAAGATGAATTATTATTTCTGTCCTAAAACAATTACATAATTGTCTTTCGGACACTGCACCTAACAATCTCCCACTTGCACGAAAAGCAAGTGGATTAATTGTTTTAGAGCACACCCTTTATTTCTATATCTACAACATTCTCCCAATTGCTCAAAACAAGTGAGACATGTCCCACAGGATTTATACCTCCAAGCGCATCCAAGTAATTCACGTTTCCAAATACGACCGGAGTATGCCATTTGTAGGTAGGTCGATGACCCGGTGCGTATTTAAAATCGAACACCATGTGACTTGGTACACGATCGTAGGTTGGCGGCTTGAGTCGATCTTTGGGATCGAAAAGTCGCCTTTCCATCTAATCAGGTGGTACGATTTCAATATGCCTTTGATTCAACATCGAGGACTAGATCGACTTAACGATCATCCTTACTCGACCTAAAGCGTAATCGGTGTTTATCACTTATATTCTAGTTTGCACTCGAATATACTAGCATATTATTCCTCATTCTCCGAAGATACTTGAGGATTCACTAAACATCCCATTTCGTATTCATCCTCAGGTTTAGATAACCATTCCTGAGAGGTAGGGCAGACTACATCGTTGAATATTGCATAAATGCAAGAATATCTTAACCAGGTGAATAGATGGGATTGCCAATGATCGATTCTCGAGAATTTGAGTGAATCAAATCCTTTAGAATGAATCCCGATGGCATGTTAGACTCTGACTTCAGATAACACACCCATGTTGTTTCCAACTGTTTCAGTGTTACCATTCACAAACACTAATCTACATACTACTTTACTAATATTGATGCCCAGTCTACGAAAGACTTATCAACATTCTGGTCAAGTCCACATTTTAAAATATATGACTTTGAAATGACCTAGAGGTTTGCTTTTATCCTCAAAGGATATAAGCTATGGCAGGCATCCTGCCAAAGGTTCTATCTGAATAAATTAAGATACCGTTAGTCTCGCAAAAAGGTCTTAGGTAATCACCCCTATTTTCTGCTTTGTAACGAATCCGCTATTTGTTCTTAGTTAAAACCCTTATGTTCTGAATGAATTTAGATTCCGTTGTTCGGCAAGGAAGTCTTAGGGAATCATCACTATTTCCCGCTTTCTGACGAAATCAAGCAAGACTGAGTGGTAAGAGAGATCACGGTCTGGTTAACCCTCTACCTTTTAGGGAATCACCCGTAAATTACTCTGCTTTGCGTTGAAAGTTAAACTTTCCTATTCATTCGACTCTTCTCCGTGTAGTTCCAATTACTCCCACTGGGCCTGAGATACTCAGGTGGTTCTACAAGAGTTTCAACAGAACTGGAGTATCAAACTCCATTCACAGGGTTATGGCTTTTAAACCAACCTCTATGATCAGGATCCTACACAGCCCACGAAGGACTATAGGTCAACAATCTACCCTATAGACTGCAATGGGTAATGGACAAACCATACTCCCACTGCGTTCAGTGTGGATTGATATACTGATCTAGTTTAGTAGTTTTTATTAGTGTTATCACCAACTTCCGGTGTTGGATGTGGACTGAACAAATCAGTTAGTAACATCTTGAGTACAAATACTTCAAGATCTCTTGTTATTTATAGACTCAATTAGACCGAGTTTGACAGTATCACCGTCATTCTCTTATTTTATGAGTTTTATAACCAACCTTTACTCAATGCATTAAGATATTTCACTACCTGAACGTGTACGCAAAATTTCCAGTCCTACCTTCAAGTACTAAATGCTAAATGTCTATATCTACGGAAGTGGGGTGAACCGAATTCACTCCTTATCCACAAATGCGTAGGCATCTTTTAGGTAGACTTCTCGGTTTTTCATTATAACCGTTATTTTGCAACCAATATCTTAAATGAGTTTAACAGCGTATCATAGCACATCAATAACTATATAAGGCAAATTTATGGTGTATCCCTTAGTGAAAACATTTCACTAGGAGGCAGGCCGAGCATCAGTCCCGAAGACTACGTAATAACCTATTTCTGAGTATGGAATACTCTATCTCTGGTGAAATCAGAGATTTCCTCCAAATATTTTGAATAAACTTACCGGAGTCTCGAATAGTTGTCAGACAATATGTCACTACTTCAAAAAACTCCCACTAGCTTGTACCTTTCATATGACCTCGAAGGTTGTTATGAACAAGCTATGTTACTTCTTTAAATCAATTACCCTTTCCCGATTGAAAGGAAACTTAGGCATTGTTCCTTTGAGATAGTGTTCCTTTGACTGGGAGATAGGAATCACCCTAAGCCACTCTTCAGATCTTGTCTTTAGGGAATATGCCCTAATTAATAGAATAGAAAGAAGCGTTTATTGAAATACGGAAACCATTTGCGTTTATATATTTTAAGATGCGTTACTAATACCTTTTCAGCAATGCTTAGTGGTTCTGACTTTATCAAACAAAAGTCTGAGTCTTAGGTTCGTGCTACGAATGTTATATTTATCGTCAATAAGACAAACAAATTATCCTATTGAAAATGAATACGTTTGTTCCAACGAATCTGAAAAATAGAAAATAAATTTTCTGTGATACTCAAAAATTGAATCCGAGATTCATTTTCTTATATCACTCCCACTAGTCTATCTGAAATAACCGCCTGTTGTCTATTTTATTTATCGTTTAATGCAAAGCTACCTAGTTCTTCCAAAGAACTTTAGCTTTCGAGAAAATTGCTAGGATGCATTGGTCAGTGATCCGAAATCAATTTCCTTATCCTCTAATTTCCAATTTATTAATTTTCCGGTTTAGCCTTAAAACTACTTAGTTTAGACGACTAACACGTATAAACGTTCTTTCCCATTCTCAACTATCCTTGGATGGAAACAGTCTTGAACTAGCAGTTCGTTTGAGTAGACACTACTCTTGAATTGTGGGATGTTCAGTGTTACTTGCTTGGACTATCGATTTTTCTAATCGTCAAATCATAAGACCAAAGTTCCCACTAGTTTATCGGTTCCAAATACCATCTAACTAGCAACACTTTGTATCGAATGGTTTGATAGATCATAATAAAGCTCCCACTAGTTTATCGGTTCCAAATACCGTCTAACTAGCAACACTTTGTATTTATGATTTTTCAAAGATTAGAAAATCACTCAGAACTAAGCTCCCACTAGTTTATCAGTTCCAAATACTGTCTTACTAGCAACGCTTTATTCTAGTTTTTCCAATAAATGGAGAAACTCCTGTGCAGTCTATCACACATTTCTAATGATTCAGAAAAACAACAAATCATAAGACTAAGATGTTGGAAAGGTGTCCTAAACCCAATCGGGTTGGACCGGATCTGACCGGGTCGGGTCATTTACAGTCTATTTAGTTCATGTAATAACTTTATTATGATTAATAAAAGCACTTATGTTATTATATATTGTTTATCTTCATGTTATTTGTTGTGTAAATATAGTAACGTCCCTAGTGTCAATCTGTGATAGAGAAACCATGATAGTGATTATGGTTGATGAGATCTCTAATCACTATAACAAGATTGGTACTTAAATGTCTCTAGTCTTACATATTATCAAATGGGACATTGATAGTATAATCAGACTAGCACGTATTGGATGTCTTCTATCTTTTAGAAGATATGGATATATCTCGTCTATTGAAGTGTAGGGACACTTGGACTGTAAGTGGACGTGTATTAGAATGCGCGACGTTAGAGCCCGACCCACTTACATTAAGTGTCACACTATGTGGCGGTGTGTAATTATCCTTTTGACCGAGTCTTCATGGCATCACGGTGTGGATTGTCATGCTTTGAAACTATTGAGATTTCTCCTAACCACGGGCGATCATACGGTAGTGATTGGGTATGATATTGAAGCATGGGGAGTATACATGATTGGTCGTGAAATGCGGGAATCGCGTATCTTATGATTGGGATCGAATATCGAAATGGCCTTCTTATAAGGAATGTCTAGCTCGAGAATCTTTGCAAAGTGGGAGTAAATGTGTTATCCGAGAGAGTGTGATATCCAGATTATAAGATACGATCGTTAATGTATTGACACTCGAGATACGATCGTATGGATATTATTACAGCGATAGTATTGTAAGTTACACGGTAACTGCTTCACATGAAAGGTAGTAGTCATTGCTTTTGACTCTCCGATGATTGGGGGTCACGGTGTGTTGCTGACGCTATCCCGTGATCGTTAGGCATGAAGGGCATTTTAGTAATTTGAACATTGTGTCTACGGCCAACATATTCGGAAGCCTATCGGGTCACACACATATGAACATCGAGTCGGATTAAAATACGGTTATAGTTGATAACCAAATAAGGAAAGTTTATCTCTAGACTATAAAGGTTATAGTGGTAAATTAATATGGTGGTATTTATTTATTATGAATAAATAAAATACAAGATATTAATTATATAAAAATTATATTAATTAAAGAATATTCGGAAGTCAACTGTTGACTATTGAAGCGCTACATTTAAGTGTGTAAGATACACTTGGATTGTGAACTTTAATTAATAAGATTACCATGATATTAATATAAGATAATAATTGATTTTGGAAAAATAGATTTATGGTAATAAGATAATTATATTCAATATGAGATATTGGCAAAATTAATTATAATAAAAGAGATAAATCAATCTAGAAGATTTTTCTTATTTTATTGGAAAAAGGTTTTCTTCTTCTCCACACCATATGGGGCGCCACTTTTGACTATAAATAAGAGGTGGGTGTCAAGCTCTTTTGTACATAACAATTGCAAGAGCTCATAGTTCTTCTGTAAAATAGAGAGCAACCTATAGTGAGTTTGTGAGGGAAGAAAAAGGCCGGTCTAGCAACCGGAGTTTTTCCGATAGCAATCAAAGGAGGATTCCGACGAGGAGTTCGTGTGGATTAGCGATAGAGGCCGGACGCATGGACGGCTTGCGCACTGTACTACTCTCCGTTGATTGTCAAAGCTGACGATCTTATAGATCATCAAGGTATAACCGTCAAACTACTTAACGTGTTTATTGCATTAAACGAAGAACAATCTAGAAAAAGGAAATCAAATTTTAAATTCATTGCTGCGTTAAACTAGTGATTTCTAACATAAGGCTCCTATTAGTTTATCGGTTCCAAATCAAAGTACTCAAAGCAGGTCGGTTATGTAGGCAAGCTCACGCCGCCTTATTCGTTGGAACATATGTGATGATTCAGGCCAATCTCGGCAAGAGAAGCCCGTTTAGCCCGAAGGCTTATCGGCTATGCTAAGTCTTGTCAAACCATCGTGAACGCATAACAACACACATGGAGGGGAGTCGATTGAGCCGAAGCTCGGTTGAACTCGCCCAACCATGGTAAGACCATTTCCGAACCCATGTACTAAGATTCTCCGATTTCTAAATTGTCACCCAAAGCATAATCTCGTTTCTATTTAAGGTGGGTTCACTGAGAAGCCATCACCGAAAATCTCAACGATTTATCCAAGTGGGATTCACCGAGAATCCATCACTAAAATTGTCTTTCGGGCACTACACCTAACAACGTGTTCTACAAGTTGGCTGAGCATCAGCAGACTTGTCGTCGATGAACTAGCCATCGCCAGGTTGATCGACCACTTTGAACATGCCCTGATTGAACACCATTTGTGAGATACTTTATACATTGTCGGCCGAACATGTTTCCATACCGGATCTCAAGTAGCTTAAGTTTAAGTCACCATTACAAATCTCCACCTTGGCTTCAACTTCATGCGGTGACGGATGCACAACCAAGTGCCGAAATCCTCTTTTTTTCGATTTGAATACCTCACGGACTTCAAAGATCGTTGAGTATTCCCATATTCGGATTAACAGCTTTGGATATTCAGCAAGTCTAGACATAACTGAAACTTGCCCCTTGGAACTAGTTTAGTGAACATATCAGCAGGATTCACATCAGTGCTGATCTTCTCCACTTTAACCCTCATCCCATTTCTTAGAAAATGATACCTAATGGTGCTTGGTTCTCTCATGATGAACCTGATCCTTAGCCAAACATATTGCACTAAGACTATCACAATACACCTTGGTTTGATCTTGATGTAGACTCAGATCATTGACTAGCCCCTTTAACAGCATTGCCTCATTTGTTGCTTCCGCCATCGGTTCCATGTATTCGCTCAGTAGTAGATAATGTCACTGTACCCTATAACGTTGCCTTTCAACTTACCACAGAACCACCCTGTAACGTTGCCTTTCAACTTACCACACATATCCAGTCATAGACCTCCTGCTGTCCACATCAGCAGCATAATCAGGATCACAGTTCCCTATGACAAAACAATGAGTACCACCTCCATAAATGAGTCCAATATCTGATGTTCCCCTAAGGTACCTGAATATCCTCTTTACTGCTTTCCAGTGTTCCTTTCCAGGTTGGGCCATAAACCTGCTGACAACACTAACCGCCTGAGCCAAATCAGGCCTAGTACCGACCATGGCATACACTAAATAGCCCACTGCACTAGCATTTGGAACTCTTGACATGTATTCTTCATCTTCAGCTGACTGTGGAGCAAACACAATAGACAGATGTATATTTGGTGCCATAGGAGTATCTATAGGTTTGGCTGCTGACATGCCTAACTTGGATAATATCTTTTCAATATACCCCTGCTGAGACAAGAACAGATTCCCCAGCTTCCTATCTCTGTAGATCTCCATCCCTAAGATTTTCTTTGCATTCCCCAAATCCTTCATCTCAAATTCAGCCTTGAGAAGATTCTTTAGATCTTGAATGTCAGATTTGTTTGCAGCAGCTATCAGCGTATCACCTACATAGATCACCAGATAGATGATTGAACCATTCTTCAACTTGTTGTGATACACACTACAATCCTATGGACTCCTGCTATAACCCTGCTGAATCATATATTTGTCAAACTTCTTATATACTTTGCTTGGGGCTGCTTAAGTCCATATAGGGACTTCTTCAACTTGAAAACATATCCTTCTTTGCCAGGAACTTGGAAACTCTCTGGCTGAGTCATATAAATTTCCTTATCTATATCTCCATATAGGAAGGCTGTCTTCACATCCATTTGCTCAAGTTCAAGATTCTGATGTGCCATTATTGCTACACACCACTCGATGGAAGTATGTCGACCCCTTTGGAGAAAATATCTCTTCATAGTCTACCCCCTCTTTCTGACTGAACCCTCTAACAACCAAACATGCCTTATATCTGATATCCTCAACAGATGTCATTCCTTCCTTTTTCTTGAATATCCATTTGCAGCTGACCACCCTTCTATCCTGTGGTTGTTTGACCAAATCCCAAGTCTCATTCTTCTGAAGTGACTCAATTTCTTCTCCTATAGCAGCAAGCCATTGGGATGCCTCAGAACATGTCACAATTTCCCTATAAGTGTTAGGTTCAAAACCATCCATTTCTTCAGCTACCTGTAGTGCATATCCAATCATATCCTCCTCAAACCCATATCTTCTTGGAGGTCTGATATTGGTCCTCCTAGCTCTGCTGAGAGATATACCCTGCTGACCAACATCAGCTGTTTGAGTGTCTGCTGACCCTTGTTCCGCTGGCTTGGATCCTTTTCTGGATCTGCTGACCGTTGACTGTTCCCTGCCGAGTCTTTTGATTCAGTAGACTCTACTAGAAGCTCCACCTGTTTGTCAACCTTCTCAGTCTCAAATCCAATTTCAGATTCAGATGTGGCTCTCACAGACGAGTTAGGCATTGAGTTTTCATCAAAGACTAAACTCCCGCTGAGTATATGATCGCGTGTAAGTCACTAACGTCGATATTACTAGCAAGAATACTAGGTACATCGTAGTATAGTAAATACGAGTCAAGGTCGATCCCACAGAGACAATGCAACTATAAGTATAAACGATTCTAACTTAATTGAGAAGCAACATAGAAGCGGTCATTGAACAACAATAACATAAAAGAAAACAAACATGGTATTTCTCTCCCTCTTCTCACCGATCTACTAACTTGGATTAGTTAATCGTTACATTTACTTCCCCACATAATTTCCTTAAATTAATCGCGAGCATAGTTTTAATTATCATTATCAGCTACGGGTGCTATTCCTACTCCTATCTACTCCGACAATGGTAGTAGACAATCTATACGCAAGCTACCCTCCTTAATTGGTCCGTAATAGCCCATACTCATAAATATCTAGAATTGCCGATATCGAGCGCTAACTCATACCGCTAACCCGCTTAGACAGCTGTCGACATTGATCTGCACGTTCGTAGGGTCCATTCTAGACTATGTCCAAACTTAGCACTTCACTATTCATATTTCATGCCAGTTTACGATTACAATAAGCATATAGGCCAGATCTAACCTACTGTTAATTAAACCTGTCGATCAACTTAGTCTCTTGATCTTCCTCCCTGTCTGATTTTTAACCAAAGCCTTCTATTGCTTGAAGTGATTGAATGCTTCACTCTTGTGCTTCATCATAATGACCCAAACCATCCTTGAATAGTCATCTATAAAAGACAAAAAATACCTGTGACCTGTTGAGAAATCAATCGAGTAGCGCAGCGGAATTTAAAAATTGATTTCCCGATCCAAGATCGTCTCAATTTAAACAATACACATACAAGAGAGGGGACGGTAATATTAACTTGGTTGATCTAAAACATCGACGCTTTGACCGTCCGTTAGGAGTAGATGTCTTGTGAGCCATCCAAGCGTCCGGCCTCTACCAGTAATCCACACGAGCACCTCGCCGGAATCCCACCAAGGATTGCTACTAGAAAAACTTGACTGCTAGGTCGATCTTTTCTCTCTCTATAATCTCTCTCTAAGAAGCTCTTTTATGTTTCACAAGAACAATTAGCTCATTGAATTATGGTGTACAATAGAGCTAGCCAAGCCTCTAATATATAGAGCATTGGGGCGCCCCATCTTTCTCCTAATATGATTAGGTTTAGCTTCTAGTAGATTGATGAGAGAGAAAACCTTTTACTAGTAAAATAAGGAAAATCCCTTTGATTGATTTATCTCATTTAATTTAATATCTTAAATTAAAAATTTCCAAGATATTGTCAATATCCTATATTGACTATATTTATCGTATTACCATAATTCTATTTTTCCAAAATCAATTAATATCCAATATTAATATTATGGTAATCTTATTAATTAAATTACACAATTCAAATGTATCTTAATACACTAGAAATTGCGCCACCTTTAACCATAAATTGGCTTCAGGAATATTCTTTAATTAATATAATGCTATGATTAATTAATTTGTAAAATACATGCATATCATATATATATATATATATTTTTCGAAATACATATCTAGTATATGTATATTTAATTAATCAACATAATTAATATCTTGTATTATATTTATTTATAATAAATAAATACCACAATATTAATTACCACTATAACCTTTATAGTCTTGAGATAAAACTTTCCTTATTTGGTCATCAACTATAACCGCATTTTAATCCGACTTGATGTTCATATGTGTGACCCGATAGGCTTCCGAATATGTTGGCCGTAGACATAAGGCGCAATTACGAAAATGCCCTTCACATCTAACGATCACGGATAGCGTCTAGCCAGACGTCCGTGACCCCCAATCATCGGAAGAGTCAATACGCAATGACTACTACCTTTTATGTGCTCGGTTAGTGTGTAAATAGAATCCTATTGTTGTAATAATACCCATACGGTCGTACGTCGAGTGTCAAGCATTGACGACCGTATCTTATAATCTGGATATCATGCTCTCTCGAAGTAACACATTTACTTCCACTTTGCAAAGATTTACGAGAGTAAGACATTCCTTATAAGAAGGCCCTTTCGGATATTCACTCTACTGATAGGGTAAGCGATTCCCAGATGACCTAACATGTATACTCCGCATGCTTCAGTATCATACCCAATCACTATCGCATGATCGCCCCATGGTTAGGGGAAACTTCAATAGTGTCAAAGCATGACAATCCTCACCGTGATTCCATATAGACTCCGGTCCTAAGGAAAATTACAAAACCGTCACATAATGTGACACTTAACTGTGTAAGTGGGTCAGTGTAACGTACACATTCTCTAATACAAGTCCACGTATAGTCCAAGTGTCTCTACACTTCGATTGATGAGATCTATCCCTATCCTCAAAGACGGAAGACATCTAATACGCGCTAGTCTGTACGTACTATCAATGCCCTGTCTAATAGTATATCAGCCTATAGACATTTAAGTATCAAACTTATTAAAGTGATTAGAGATCTCATCAACCATAATCGCCTATCATGGTTTCTCTATCACAGTTTAATACTAAGGACGTTATCATATAACAATTCATAACTGGTTCTTTAGAAGAACAAATATATGACAACAGAAAAGCCATTTATTATATATGTATAATCATAAAGAAATAGTAGAAATGATCCGACCCGGTCGGATCCGGTCCAACCCGATTGGGTTTAGGACACTATTTCAACAATGTCCCAATTGGCCTAAAACCAATACAAAACCAAGTTGAAACACGAGAATCTCATACAATACTACTTAACCAAATTACTAGCAGTGAACGGATCGCTATCCGTGAGGACTCGAGACTATTTTCATATCATGTTCCAAATGATCAAGTCAAAGGAACCGCCTCAACACACATGAATCTCTGATGAGACCTTGGTCCTTGCTTTAAGCAATGAATCCACCCCTATATCAACTATACAGTAAAGGTGGAGGAACCACACAAGGTTCAGGAATGAACCTTCTAGATCCATGTACTACTTCCGATGCGCTCTAAAGAAGCGCATCTTGTGTTTTGGCTTAGTTGTAGTGTCCACAGTGATCTCCAGCTAAGCACATTTCCAGCTCACTGTATCACTCAATCAAAGTGATTGCAAATCCAGACTGTAGCTCCCACTCGTCTTCATAAGACTTAGGATACACGCTCTGTATATCTATATTTATCCGATTCCAAGTTTCGATAAACTAGGAGACCATCTTTAACTTGTTTAAGGATATTCTCGACATTCACCAGATTTACTTTCATACTTGCTCATGACTCTTCATGGACTATGAACATCTGGCATCAACTTTCACCTTATCTTTAGGACTAACGTCCTAACATAGATAGATCTTGAGAACACCGGCTAGCAGTATCTTTTGTCGCGATCTATGCTAAACTCTTTTAGCATCATATCTATATTGGCAAACTATAATCTAACAACAGTTAAATCTATCACTATAGATTCTTATTTCTAAAAATAAGAACTGCTAATCCAAGTGCTTTCGTAAAGACCTTGTACTACCAAACATTAATTGACTGTGACATGGGCTGATAATTCTCGAGAGAGATATCCAATATCTTACTCAAAAATCATAACACACTCCCACTACATTGGGCATGTCCCTTCTTTTGACTAAATTCAAACTCCTTTTATTATCAAACAAAGAGATTAGAGAAACTTGTTTGAGTCCATAAATGGATCCCGTGGGCTGCATATCATGTTATCGCCTATGAACATCGAGCTGTTTGCCCAACGTCTTCAACACTATCATATAGCCATGATATGAACTTATAACAAGCATAGTCTGAATAGAACTGGGCTCAGTTGGCAGCATAAAGATAATTACAAGGTTTACCCCCATACTCTTCAGCCGTTACTATTGCCTTATGGTAATCATATTACTATCCATGTCAGCCTTTCAAGGACATTCCTTCTAGGTAAGACATACTAGGTTCACAACCTGGTTGTCACTAATGGAATCTAATTCAGATATTATGGCTCCTGGCCATATCTCTCAATCTTGCCTTTCAAACATTCCTTCATAAGTCGTGAGTCATTCTTCAAGATGAACACATCAGCTGCCTTTTTAGGGCACAGACTTACAGAACATTTGTGTACACTGAGCAGTGTTCTACACCTCATTACTATGTGGCGTCTGCTCACGTTCCTATGGTTGAATCTCTCCTTATGGCTCTCAAAATCTTTTGAGAACTCATTTTACTCCCACAGTTTCTTTTGGAAGAAACACTTCCTCTAGAAGACAACATGTTTGGAGACAAACACTTTTTGCTCCACGGGTGAGTAAATGATATCTAGCGTACTTGCTAAGATATTCCACAAAGTCACATATGTCGTATTAGGATCCAAGCCTTTCTGACCTTGCCTATGACAACTTCAAATCATCGGTTAAGATAGATTAGATATTTTCCTCTTCCATATCTAATATGGAATTTATTCAACCCTATTCTTTGGAACTCGGTTAACTATATGTTTTGATTAAGGGCACTATCCCGAAACGTGTAAGGGATATTTCGCATGGCTTACTTCACACCTTTATCATATAAAGTGTTGTTTCTATTTTAGAACCAGAATCTGATTGCGTTTCCAAAAATGGTATATCCTTCAAGAAAGAATCTGATTCCTTTTCAGATGAATTCTAAAACACCCTCTAGTTATTAATTGCTTCAATCCAATTGAAGATTAATTCCTAAGTTTCATTTATCTCATATTGGTACTAGCTTGAACTATTCGAGCTTTCAGAATTGTCATACTTCAATAAGTACATTCACTTATTTCTAAAATAGTCCAAGAGAGAGATAAACAATTATTTATGGTATAAATTGTGATAATCCAACAAACATCAATATGTTTAGGCTTTAGTCAATTTTCCTAGATTTTGTAACCACTTTCATAAAAGGGTATCTTAGTCCACTTTGGATAAGACACGTATAACCCACATGATTCATAATCACATGGTTCAGACGTCATCAGAATGACATCTGATCACACGACTCTTCTCCATAGAGACTATGTCTAGAGCAACCACAAACATTAAGGATATCAACAATACAAATACTTAGTTGAGATCTCATCACCTATATCAACTATATAGTGACATTAATCTAGTATGTTGGATTCAGTGACCGTTCAACCTTGTCAGATTAACATTTATTCCTTACAATTGAATTGTCCATTAAATCCTAACAAGTAACTGAAAGTCGTGTTCTTCATAAGAGCCATAACATAATAACGTTTATTTAGTTCCCTTATCAGTTTACTAGATTATGGTAAGTGTTTCAACGTTTGTTTCACCTTCCAAATCTGTATTTAATCTTTCTAATTTAATCACACTCATAGGATATCATATATCCGAGAGTTGACTTAGACTTAGATAGATTTATCTCAACTTACTTGCTTAGGGTAGAGACTTTGATAAGTTCTCTTACTCAAGCACTTGCCCTAACTTTCCATTTTAATCCTTCAAGCTTTTGTAAATATTTCTTAATGTAGTCTTCATAAGACTTAAGAAAAATCACAAGAGTTGTGTCTTCAATTTTCTTTCATAAAGAAAATCCAGCGTTTGTTAAATAGTCTATTTAACCTTTTGAATCATATTCAAAACATGAACTGTTTAATTTACTTTCAAGCAATGATTAAAGAATTAAGTCGATACTTAAATCTTACAATTTTTGAAAACAACATTTCTAAAATTCGACGTGGTCATCCTTATCCAATCCATCTAATGTTTGAATAATCGTCATCGTATGTGTTGGACTTATTTTAAGTTTTAATGATGAGTGCCAGACTAGCTATTATAGAGCAAAGGCAAAAAGATGTCTAGATCAAATGTATAGGTTTATTAGAGTTTGGTCTTTGTATAGGTTTGATCAAACAAGCATTGTCTTTAGGTCAGCTGACTTTATCAGCAGACCTGTCTAGGTCAGTAAGGTAACTAGGTCAATAGACTAGTTAGGAAACTCTTTGAAAGACTGGAAAGGTGAGGTTCAAACTCGGTTATTGAAGGCTGAGGGATCAAACTTAGTATTTAAAGTCAAGGATATGGAATCAGAATTTAGGGAAGTCTGTGATGACTTAAACTGATTACATATACCTTGTGTACAAGGTCTAAGTTCCATAAGTTAAGTGGTGTTTGGAACTTAGTTATGTTCAAATTGGTGTACTCTAACTTCACAATCAAAAGTTAGATATAAGACAGTCAGCTGAAGTGTTTTATAAACACAACAAACTTCAGTCAGCTGACTGACATGAATTTCAGCAGACTAACATACACAGAAATCTGCTGAATGTAAATCTCGATTTAATCAAAGGTTACATTAGAAGATTACAAGTCTTGATTTTGTCAACAAATCAATGGTCAAGATTAAAGGGACGTTGGAAAGATTCAGAGCTTTATCCAATGGACAAAATTCAAAGGGTGGACATACCGAAAACTGTCAAAAAGTAAACTGACAGTGTTAGTACTATGTACAGGGACAGAAAGCAAGTCAAGATGGGGACAAATCTGAAACGGCTATGTTTGAATTTCAAACATAAGTCACAGGATTCTCAACTATAAATAGAAGACTCCTAATTCAGATACAAGTGATGAAAAATAACAATCTATTCTGAGCTATCAAAATTCTTATCAAGAAATCACCCTACTGACTTACACAGAGCTTAAAGCTATTGATCCAGAAAACTCTTCAAGTGTAACCTGCTATCAAGTTACATCAAGTTCATACACTTGAAGACTTCAAGCTGCTGACTGTTGAATCATTTACTTGATTCAAACTTTCTTTTACAAGAACCTGCTAAAGACAGAGAAGCACTTAGGTGTCAAGAACTGTTGTTTGTGGTGGAGCTAGTGAAGAGGAAATTGTACCCTTCAAGGACCAGTGGAATACTTTGGAGCATCAATCCTACCTGTTTCAAGTGTTCAGTTTGTGAAGCCATAGTTATTGGTGAAGGACAGGCAGCTTAGGGATTTTTGTAACTGTAACCTCAAAGATCTCTAGTGAATTTCCTCCAACATCGCAAGAGAAGAGTGGACTGACAGGATTACACCACCTGGAACCACTATAAAATTGCCTACTTACTTTCTGTATTTAATTTCTGCATTTAGTATACTGATTACATCAACTTACTTGAACTAGGAACTAAATCACACACTTACACTGCTGAGTATCTAATACTTAATATCATATTTAAACAACAAGTAATAAGACTTAACTTGAATATATTCTGCTGCAATAAATTCAGTGATATCTACTGTCAGCAGACTACTGATTGAACAACAACTACTGAGTAGTCAGCAGGCTACTGACCTTGCTGAGTTTGTTAACTCCAAAAGTTTTTAAGTGTTAAGTTTATTCACCCCTCTAAACTTAGCATCATGGATAACAACGGTATGCTAGAACAATGTTGATGTGTTCATTAGATCGTTTTGATGAGTATAAACATCATATGCAGGCTTATCTAGCTGCAACACATGATGAGATGATGGATGTACTTACTGATGGACCACTAAAAATCACAAAAGCCATAACTGTGGATGGTCGAACTTAGTATGTTCCAAAACCAAAAAGAGAGTGAAATCTTTGAAGATAGAAAAAGAGAAACCTCAACAATATTTCTATTGATATCATATCTGAGTAACCTTGGATAGCAATGTGTACATGAAAGTGAAGGATTGCAAGGCGCAAAGGAACTTTGGGATAAGTAACAACTAATCTGTGAAGGCACTGATGCTATCAAGAAAAACAAGATCAATGTAGCCAAAAGGAAGTTTCTAGATTTCAAAATGAAACCAAATGAAACTATTGAACAAATGGAGTCAAGGTTCAATGCTATCATGGATGAACTCACCCTACTGAATGTAGACTACTCAAAAGAAGAAATCAATACAAAAGTCTTAGAAGCCCTACCAGTAAAAGAAGTTTGGGAAATGAAGGTTCTTGCCATAGAAGAAATGAGAAGACTACATGAAGAGGACACCTTCAAGTTATTTTCGGACCTCAAGGCTTATGAATTCAAGAAGAAACTTGCACCGAGATCTGAAAGGAAGAACCAAAGACTCTTGCATTGGCTGCCACACATCAAGAAGAATCATCAGAGCTCAAGATGATCTACTTGGATGAGATGCAAGAGAAAATTGCCCTACTGAGTAAGAAAATTAGAATGATGAAAACATGAAGGGGTTCTCCAAGGAATTTCACAAAGAAATCAAGTGAAAAGAAGAAGGGAGAATCCAAGAAAGATAATGATTACTTGTGTTTTCATTGCAAGAAACCAGGACACTTCAAACTGGTATCACGATCTAAAATAGAAAAAGGAACCTCGATTTTACGTTAGCGTGCTTCAACCGCAAGAAACCTGGACATTTCGGGACTGATTGTTCGGACTCTTGAAGAATAAGAATCAACAACGAAGACCTGGCAAGAAAGCAATGGTTGCTGATGATGAATCGGGATATGAAGTTGAATCAGTAAAAGGAAATGAATCTGATGATACTGCACTTGTTGTTGACATGGAAGATTATGCTTTGCTGGCAAATTTGGAAGAAACAGAGGAGGTATATAAATACTCAGCTGAAAGTGACTGTGAATCAACTTGTGGTTCTAATCCTAAAAACTCTGACAATGAAGAAACTTTGGATGTCATCCTTAATCAACTAAGGAAAATACAACTGTTTACGAGATTGTGAAGGTGAAAAGAAGCTCTTCAAAGCGAAGTTGAAAGGTTAAAAATTTGAATTAAGAATTCTCAAGGGAAAGAAAAAGAGTTTGGATAGAATCAAAGCATAAGTCTCTTTGTACATTCGTGAGTTCTTTGAATCTATTTGAACAATCTAATTTCTGACCTTTGCATTCAAATCTAGAAAGCCTTATGGTGATAGAAGCAGGCTTTGGATTTGGAACTCAACAATCTACCAAGAGTGGATCCAGTAAGGAGGTCATGAACCCCAACTGCAGGTGGTCCTAAGTTTGTGCTGAACAAGATCCAACTCCCAAAAGGTTCTTTGAGGCGGTGAAGCCTATTGAGAAGACTTCAAGGAAGCAAAATCGAGAAGTCAAAAGGGTAAATCCAAAAGTAGGATTGCTGGACCTTCTAGACTCTGCGATAGCGCACTGCTTTGCTAAGTCTGCTGGACCACAAAAGGGCAAAAATCAGAAATATTGCAAGGATAAGAATCCTAAGCCTAAAAATGTCAATCATTCTAGGGATACTTATCTCTGGGGGAAATGCAGTTTGTTCCCTACTGATGATGATTGGAATATTCCTAACCCTACTTCTAGAAACAATAGAAATAACCAGAATTCTAGGGTAAAACCTCAGCAATGGAATCAGCAGAGGACTCATACAAGACCTCAGCAGGGACCTCAGCAGACTCCATATTACAAGGCTGCTCCTAACAGACATCAAACCTATGGTTATACTAGTGCTTCTAACAATAAGAATCACTTCAAACAGCATTATGTACCAAAAGGCCAGAAAGCATATGTGAATCCTACATAACCAAATGTTAGATCTTATGGATGTGTGGAATACACATATGAACAAAATTATAATACTTTTCAAAGAAGACCTTATGTTAATATGCCAAGGGTCATGCTTACCACTGATCACTATGGACCTAAACAATTTTGGGTACCTAAAATGCATTAACTTTGTTTTGTAGGGTGTCCGGTACTTTGTGGTGGATGTTCCAGACATATGACAAAGAATAAGCCTTTATTTGTCAAACTATGTGGCAAAGGATGGTCCAAGAGTTAATTTTGGGAACAAGAATACACCAGGATACACAAGAGGATATGGCACACTTGTGAGAAATGGATTAACTATCAGGAATGTTGCATTTGTGGAAGGACTGGACTACAACCCCTCGAGCCTTTGGGACAGGTTTTGTGACATGGGTTACAAGGTCACTTTTGACAAAGCCTACTGTGTTGTCATTAGTGAAAGAGGTGAACAAGTTGTGTTGGCTGGAAGAAGACAACAATAAAAGTATGTCGTGGATTGGTCCACTGCTGTTCTAGAGACATGCCTGATTGTGCACACTAAATCAGAACTAAATTGGTTGTGGCATAAGAAGTTGAATCATCTCAACTTTGATGATATCAATCGATTGGTGAAAAAGAAATCGTGATTGGTTTTACGAGATCACATTCAAAAAGGATGCTATATGTGATGCTTGTCGACCAAGGTAAACAAACAAAGTCAAGCTTCAAATCAAAGACTAAGCAATCAACAAAAGAGTTTTGGAGTGATGCACATGGATTTATTTGGACCAAGAACACCAACAAGTGTGACGGGGAAAGAAGTACACTCAGTAGTTGTGGATGACTATTCAAGATACACTTGGGTAGTATTAATGAACAAGAAAAGTGAAACACTTCAAAAGATGCCTGAACTTTTGAAGAGATTGCAAAATGAGAAAAGTTTGACAGTAGTGAAGATCAGATCAGACAAGGGTACTGAGTTTCTCAATAAAGTCATAAGAGAATATTGTGAGCAAAATGGTGTGCTACACCAATTAGCAGCTGCTGGTACACCTCAGCAAAATGGGGTTGCTGAGAGAAGGAACATGACCTTGAAAGAAGTAGGAAGGACTATGATTTGTGAAGCACTATTACCTGAAAGATATTGGGCTGAAGCAATCAACACAACATGCTATACACAAAATAGGACCTCAGTAAACAAGAAGCTACTAAAGACACCTTATGAGATTTGGAATGGAAGAAAACCAAATATATCTTATTTCCATCAATTTGGGAGCAAATGTTTTATTTTAAATCATAAGGAGCAATTGAATACATTACAAGCAAAATCAGATGAATGAATCTTCTTGGGATACTCTTCTGTCAACAAGGCATTCAGGGTACTGAACAAAAGGACATTGAAACATGAAGAATCTATACATGTAGTATTTGATGAACCAAAGTTCACTGGTATGGAAGATGAAGCTTCAGAACCTGCTGAGAATCTCCAAGTCATTGATCCATAATGTGTTGATGTTTTGTAAAGAATAAATGACTTAAAGTTTCGACTCTCCTTTCTTTGAAGAACTCCTTTGGTAACACTCACTTGATGCAACAATGAAGCAATTTAAGGATCTGTTGAACCCCTATTGAAGCAATAGCAGACCCTACCGTAGATGATGTTCCAGAGAATCAAACTAACCAAAATCCACAATGGTTAAGGGATCACCCTGTTGAACAAGTTATTGGGAATATACAGCAATGTGTAAGGACTAGAAGACAATTGGAAGCAACGTTTACTTGTTTTCTATCTCAAATGGAGCCTAAAGTTGTTGAAGAAGCAATATCTCGATCCAGTTGGATAATTGCTATGCAAGAGAAATTGAATGAGTTTGAAAGAAATCAAGTTTGGACACTAGTAGAAAGGCTCATCGATGGCGTAGATCAAGTGAAATTAAAATACTTGACCACCAAAACCAATACTAGCAAGAGGACTAGGTCCATCGTAGTATAGCTATATCGAATCAAGGTCGATCCCACAGGGAACCAATTGTGGGTCATTTATATACAAACAATTAATCATTCATGTCAAGGACACAAAGCGGTCTATGAACAACAAAAGACAAGAAAGGTAAATGACACGACTCGACACAACACATAACATAATTAGCCTCCCCAATTATCATGTTATCGTTTGGATCTAGAGATTCTATATAATTAAGCTAGACTCGACAACTATTAATCCGATTCGTATTTCTTTTATATTGGCTACGGGAGTCATCCCCTAAACTAGATCTAGCTCTGGGTAGGCCATCCGGATCACTATGCTACATCACATGACTTCGCTTTTTCGGCCTCCATCTCATATGACTCGCACGCTTACAAAACTAGGGATGCCGATATTAACCGTATTCCTCACCTAGGCAACATTCCTTTGTTCAAGCGTACTTCTAAGCGATCGCATCGATCTCTCATCCCATTAACAATTACGGACGGTCTCATGTTAATCTACGATTTACGTATAACTAGGTGCATGCAATTCCCGAATGCAGAACAGATCTAGATCTCGCTGAAAGTCCCGGAAGATCAATTCATGAGCCGACCTAGGAGCCCTATATTGGTATTTCCTAATCATACGCTAATTAAAACAGACGAGCGACGTAGCCGTAGCCGTAGCCATACCTACTAAGATAAGAAATTCTAGGTGGACAATCACACCATAAAGACGTGGCTAGATTGACGCGACGAACAACTAAATCTTAGCGTTTCTACATACGTAACGGATAAAATAGAGACTCATAAAGCAATTATATAGATCTACTAAAAACACGGTTGTCGATCATACCAAAGTCATCTATAGGTCACCGGATAACAGATCTGGGCGTGTGGATCCTTATAGACAAGGAATCCCCACTGCCTCATATCGTATCCTTAGATCTACATCGTTCGGTGAAGAACGAACAACCTCAAACAATAAATAATAATTGGGGACTTAATTACAAAGAACTAAGAACAAATAAATACAAGAACTTACATTACTGCAGATCTTGCATAAAAACTGCTCTAAGAAAAACTGAAGATTTGATTATAAACTGAGAAGTGTAAAAAATGTATTGTGTAAAGAAGTGTGTTTATGGCGTGTATAGTATGCCTTTATTTATAGGAGTTCAAGCTAATTAAGAGATATACTTCAAAATGTCAAAACAAATAAGAGATAACTCTCGGCCGATCTCAAAATAAAAATAAGATGAAGTGCGCCCCCCCTTCATGCATATCCTCAAAGTTGGCGCCATCTTGGAGTCTTTTGTCATGCTTATCCGATCTTTTCGTGCTAATCCGATATTTATCTTGAATTTCCTTTGATTTATCTTGAGATTTAATTCTTCCATTTGTATTTATCCTCCATAATTATCCAAATCTGCAAAATAGATATTTATCCCAAAATAAATCATATTTAAATAAAACGGATAAATATAATAAAAACGGATAAATACCGATTTATAAATAAAAACAGATAATACCAATAAAAAATGGATAAATACCAAATTATATTTTATAAATCACAAAACATTAAATAATACATATAAACATGTGATTTAATATAAAATACATATTATTAATCTCGATTTAAGGTCAACGTTGATGACTTTTACGGGTATAATTTGACCGTCATCACCTACTCATGCAAATATAATTGGAACTAAATGGGTATACAGAAACAAATTGGATGAATCTGGTACCATTGTAAGAAATAAGGCCAGACTAGTGGCAAAAGACTATTCTCAAGCTGAAGGAATAGATTTTGATGAGACATATGCCCCAGTTGCAAGATTGGAAGCTATAAGATTATTCTTGGCATATGCTGCTTACAAAAACTTCAAAATATACCAAATGGATGTCGAAAGTGCATTTTTGAAAGGCATTCTAGAAGAAGAGGTTTATGTTCAGCAATCTCTAAAGATCAAGAAGATAAAGTGTACAGACTTAACAAAGCACTTTATGGTTTGAAACAAGCACCAAGAGCATGGTATGAAACCCTATCTCAATTCTTGGTGGACAATGGTTTTACCAAAGGTACCATTGACAAGACTCTTTTCAGAATCAATGAAGGGCACAACACTGCTATTGGTACAGATTTATGTTGATGACATAATTTTTGGTTCGAAAATGAATTGCTATGTAGAAAGTTTGCTAATCTCATGAAAAGTAAATTCCAAATGAGTATGATGGGAGAAATGAACTACTTCTTGGGATTACAATCCAAACAAGTGAAAGATGGAATCTTCATTCATCAAACAAAATATACCAAGGTGAAGAAGTTTGGCATGGAAAATAGCACCAAAGTATCAACTCCTATGAGCACCAACAACAGATTGGATGAAGATAAAGAAGGCAAATATGTTGATCGGACTTTATCTGAGAAGAATGATAGGCGATCTCATTGTACCTCAACGCTGATGAGACTGATATATCCTTTGCTGTAGGTGTTTGTGCAAGATTTTAATCAAAACCAAATGAAAGTCATTTAGCTGCAGTCAAAAGGATTCTCAAGTATCTAAAAGAGACATTGGGAGTAGGGATTTAGTATTCAAAAGATGGAAGTTTCAAGGTTATATCCTACTCAGATTCTGATTATACTGGTTGCAAGTTTGATAGAAAAAGCACCACATGAACCTGTCAGTTGATGGGAAATAGACCGGTTTCCTAGTTCAGTAAGAAACATAATTCAATATCAACTTCCCTTCTGCTTTGAAAGTTGAATATATAGGCTTCTTTGGAAAGCTCTTTGTGCACAAATACTATGGTTAAGACAACATTTAAGGGATTATGGAATTGAGGAAAGAGAAATTCCTATAATGTGTGATAACAGAAGTGCAATTGCAATCACAGAAAATCCAGTTTTGCATTCAAGAACCAATCATATTGATGTAAGACATCACTTTATAAGAGATCATGTTGAAAAGAAAGATGTGGTGGTTCTTTACATCCTTACTGAAGATCAACTTGCTGATATATTTACTAAACCATTGGACAGTGAAAGATTTGCTAAGTTAAGGACTGAACTTGGCATCATAAAAGTTGACTGATATACCTTTAATCAAAGAGTGGTAATCGAATTCACCAAGGGATTAGTCTTTGCTATGTTGGGTGAGCTTACTTAGCGGACTAGTCATTGGTATCAGCAGTTCCATGTACTTAAATAGTTTGGACAATTGAGCAAATGAAGTTGCCAAGGGATTGGTCTTTGTGTCTGTTGGGTGAGCTCACTTGACTGATCAGTCATTGGTATTAAACTTCATCTTGTATTATCAGTTGGACAAAACAAGGATACAAGAAGATCAACAGAGTTACTTTGTCAGCAGACTGCTGATGCATTCTTGTCGCCAGATTTTTTGATCCAAGTCATCAAGACGAATCTTCTTGGTCTTTGCTTTCTTCGTGCAAGCATGGTACTGTGCAGTACTTTTGTTATTTATGTACTGTTGTAATGGTTATTTACTAACATGTTATCAGCACGAGTCTCTACCGATTGAGGCGTATCGTGAAATCTTAATTCTTTCTTCTCGAATGTTCTGCAACTCTCTCTGACTCCCATATCATAACTATACCGAAATCTTCTTCGTCTTCAATTTCCAGCTCTTTGACATCTCCACTAAGAGCTGATGCTAGTTCTTGCCATTTGTGTTGCTATGAACTTGGCCCTTCTCCTTGTCAACTTGATTCAATTTAAAATAAAAAAGAATTAGCAGCTTTCTATATTGCGAAGTCCACATTCAAGCTTGTTGAGCACATCTGCTCTACAGATCGGCCTTTATCTTCACAATCCAGATTCAATTCTTGTGGACTTATTATAATTGGTCTTTATGGGGAAAGTTATTCTACATATACATGTAATACAAAAGTAAGTATGGGAGGAAAGGCAAAAGGGGTGAACTGATCGACAAGGTGGTACAGGATTTGGACAAAAATTATGGCAAAGTTTATCTTGACGACAACACCGATATGGTGTGGCTGCTCTTATGATTTTCTACTTGAATCTTATGCTGGAGTCGATAATAATAATAATATATAAATATTATTACTATAGCGTTCCGATTATTATCGGGTATCGGTTAATTCTTGTGTTTCAATTAATAATGACGTTATATAAATCGGTAAAAATATCGAGGTAAAATTATAGTTTGTTCAACTTATTTACTATTATCATTATGATCATACAGTGATATTTTATATTAAAATTAAGATATCAATTATATGGTGATAAAATAATTGATGAGGACATGATGTAAAAGATGTTTTCCCACATGTAATATCTCGAACATGCTCCTGCACCAGCAGTATCGAGAAAAAGGATTCAGAAGATATTCTGAACTTATATCATGCTTCTTGGTGGCTGAACAAAACATAAGTTTTTGTTGAAAAATCATAAGTCTCGATCGACTGGTGGTAGCCTATTCCCTGAAGTGAATATGGTTCAGTCTTCAAATTTTGATCGTGGTCGTGGACTTGGTCTTGGCCGTGAGAGAGGCCATGGATGAGGCTGTCGTCGAGGACACGGTTGTGAAAAATATATGCCATAATACAATAATGCAAATCATGGTAAGAAACAAAATGGTCCTGAGAAGGCAGACCATAAGAAACATAATGAAAAGAAAGCACAAGATGAGAAATGCTTTCGTTGTGGAATGTCATTGGGCCCGTGACTTTCGTGTGGCAGATCACTTTGTAAAATGCTTCATGATGAAAAAGCATCTTTGAAAATTAAACATACTGAAGATGATGATGTTGATATGATGAACTTTTATGTGGATAGTTTCTAAATGATCCATAAGGGATCAAATGATTAACAGAAAGTTTAAATTTATTTTTTTATGCTTTTCATCAAATTATATAGATCCGTTCCTGGGAGTGAACATGACTAAAATATGTAATTAAGATGTGTCAATTGACACATGTCAATTCCTTGAAGTGAATGTGACGAAATGAAATATTTAAGATGTATCGGATTATACATGTCAATCCCTTGAAGTGGATGTGACTAAACTGAAAATTTATGATGTATCCGTTCCTGGAAGTGAACGTGAAAAATTAAATATCCTAGATATGTTGAGATACACAAGTCAGTTCCATGAAGTGAACATGACAGAATCCAAATATTGTATACCGATGTATTGAATCACGTCAGTCAATTCCCTGAAGTGAACGTGACAGATATTAGACTACGAGTTGATGATTCTATTGTGAAAATGACACATCGGTATACAAACCGGTATACATACATGATCGTTTGTTTTGTAAACAAATTGGATCAAAAGATTGAACCACCTGAAGATGGTCGTTTCTACTAATATGTGTATATGTAGATATAGATGGACTTGGAGTTCATTAAAAGCACTTGATGCTCATAGAAGTGAATATGAAATTCACAGAAATTAAATATGGACTCGGAGTCCGTATGAAAGGGAATGATGTTCCAATGAATGCCTGAAGTCTAAAAATAAGAAAAATCAGTAACAACATCGTGACACTTCTTTAATCCGCGCAAGAGAAAGTTATTCATTGCGATAATATGCGCTTGTAGTAGCAATATTAAAGGAAGTGGTTTAAATTCAACAAAAATGATTATCAAAGAATAATTATGAAACTACTCTAATGAGAAGAATTGTCCACCAGAAGTGGAACATAATGAAATTAAATTATAGATGAATAATGAAAATCGATTTTCATATTGTGGTATTAGAAGACCACCGATCTTGTACTTGGCGTACGACGAATTGATTTTCTGGATGTGGCATTAAAATGCCACTGGTCGCGTACTTGTCGTACGGCGAATATCTGGTTGGGAAAAATGAAGTTTCAATTATAGTAAAGACAATGTCATGACACAAATACTATATGTTACTGTCATCCTGAAGATGATCCGGATATGCTGAACTTTGTTTATCATTTTTCAAAGTCTCAAGCACTGTAGATTGTGCGGATATTCCTTGATATGGATATTAAATTGAGACATCGAAAGAATTTAAAAAGATATAGATCTCTCGAAGAGATAATATACTTCTTCCCGATTGAGTAAATATCTCAAAAATTAACAACAATAAAGAAAAGAAATCTAATCCTCGTCATAATAATCTTCCTAGTAATCTCTAGGCTCAAAACCGGGAGGTGGTGTAGAACTTGAGGCAGCAGCGGTAGAAGAGGATGTTCGGTGACGTGGGGTAGTCCTAAGCGGTAGGGTCGCAGGAGGAACTCCTAGAAAGTCTATAATTCTATCCATCTTGTGATGTAGAGTCGCAATTTCTCTCGAGTGCTCCTCTAGCAAAGATCTTTGAGTTTGAGGTGCTCCGTGGACCGGAGTACGCTCTCTCTCAGCTCTTGAACCGACCCGTCTTGGTACACTTGAAACTGACTGTGTACTGATCATCGGCTCATGGTCTTCCCAATCGTCACTTTAAAACTTTGACCTCGTCCTCTAGAGCGAACATTTCAATCATAGGCCCATATGGCAACTGCTAGCGTTCAGATGTGGCGGCAAGCTCGTGAATATGGCTATGCATCAGGAGACCTATGTTGACTGGTGACGATGCTGGATACCGTCAGGTGTATAAACCGGGCCTTATTTACTCCTAGAATGATTTATCAAGAACTATGAACAATGAGGATGGTGGTTGTGGTGTAATTTAGACTGAGCCTGAGAGTTAGTTTCTCTCAAGTTGCTTACGTATCCAATGTATGTAATTGGAATCAAGTCTTCGTAGTTCCTTAGGGTAGTTTATATATGGAGGCGCCACGCCCCATTTCTTGTTGGACAAGCACTGGACTCTTAAACCCTAAGGATTATTACGTGTTGATCTTTCATAAGAGATAATTATGATGGCATTTAAATTATAAGATCTGTGTCCTATAATTCAGGGATTCTTCCCATCGTTATCCGATTATATAGGCACGTGCCTGAATTACCCTTATAAGGGAAAACCCTGACGTTCTGAAACTAAAAGCAGACATGGCTCTGAAATCTCAAGCCGCTTGTTATGGTATCAATACCAAGCTGACTAAAAAGGATGTAGCTTCCCTCTGTAAGTAGTACACACGGAAAATCCCTTGCTCAAACCCACGCCTCGCTCTTGGTGTCTATGCGTATCGGGCTCCGGCCGGCCGATGTGCCGTCTACAAGAGAGCACTCTCTGCACCTAAGGTTTCCCATTTGTCTACTGGCCGTCTTAGAGCATTATGGGCTTGGCCCAGATTGTTCTGAACGGCATAATGGCGATAGTTGGTTTTTCTATTTGGTGCCGGTGCGCCTGCATCCCCGTCACTGTTCAGACATTTTGACTTTTCTATCAATGCAAATAAGTGCCAGATCAGGCTGGGTACTATTGCTTTCCCCAACGAGGAGACTTTTACAAAGAGGACCAGTTTACTGAAAAGGGCGAATCTTCCTACAAGGGATGGAAATCCCGATTCTTCTTTATTTGACCTGAAGTGGAAGCCAACCTGGGTTGATGGAATTCTGGCGACCTGGGAGGCGATCCTCGTCCAAAAGATGTTGACAAGAAGATGATAGACGACATTCGGAAAAGTGCCTTCTATATTGGTGCGAAGAAATTTTCCTCTCAATCGATTGAATCGCCCGATCGCCGATTGGGCCCGATCCTTACAGGGAATTAACCCGGGCTGAATATAGAACTTGTAGGACCTTTGCTTTTACTGTACTTTTGCTGTCGAGTTTGTGAAATACTTGTACTAGCACTCTTATGCCTTCCTTTGGACAGTGTCCTCCTTTGCTGAGTTGGTCGCCGATGTTGATGACGAAGAGGAGGTTCCTGCCGGCGCCTTTCCGGAACAGGACTCCGTGAGGACTGTGAGCACCGACCTGGGTGCGTCCCGGTCTGCCAGGAACGTGCTGAGTTCCGAGACGACCAGGATCCTATCTGAACTCCCGGAGGATGCCCTGGTTTCCTCCTTTCCAGTCACTCCAATGGAGGTGGAGGATGAGGAGGAAGAAAGAGAGGAATTCTGGCTTCAGAAGAGGAAGCAAGTGGTAATCATGGACACCCCTGGGCAGGGTAAATCCTAGAAAAAGAAGATGGTTCTCCGTCCTTTTGAAGAGATCGAGGATGTTGATCCGGAAGAGGATGCACCCGTGGGTCAAGGGCGTCTAGCTAAACTATCCGACCAAGAATTAGCTATAGTGGTAAGTCCTCTTTCGGTGTCTTGACCTTTCAAGTACTTTTGTTCTTCCTCTAATCAGTTAACCTTTTCAAGGAGCCCAAATTGGTCAGGAATTCCTGCAAAGACTCGCTGAGTCGTTGGCCGCCAAAGAAGCTCTAAAGAAGAGTATCGAGGAGCTGAAAGCAAGCCGGGAGAGGCACAATGAGTCTTCCAAGGCTAAGGATGAGGAAATCAAGGCCCAAAAGAAGCAGCTTGAGGAGGTCAAGACTCGGTGTACAACGGAACTTCAAGCAATATTTGACAAGTACACCGCTGAGAACTCTGAGCTGGGGCAGGCTTTGGTTAAAGTTCGAGGTGAAAGGGATGCCCTGGAAGCCTTTATCCCTACTTGGATCAACCAGGCTATGCACGAGTATGAGTCTTCAGACCACCTTGCTCGAGCTCTGAAGGCTTTATTGAACCCAGTCATGCCGTATGTCTATACTGTTGGGGTTGATGAGGCGAAAGAGCAACGTGCCGAGTTAGTCCTTGTTAGGTGTAGTGCCTGAAAGACAATTATCTAATTGTTTTAAGACATAATTAATAATTCATCTTATTATATGCATGTATGCTTATAATTAAGACATTACTGAAAACCCTAAGTACCTCGTTTATGTAATCACATAACTCAGTGTATGGCTATACACAAGAGGATTGAGTTAGTGAGATGTACTTAAAATTAACTTAGTCTGTAGCGTTGATTAATCTGAGTACGGGTCTCATGATTAATATGCTAATAATGCGCCCATAACACTTTACGGTGTGACAGTCTTATCCGGTCTGTCGGTAATAGGGTACCTAGTGGGCATTTATATATGATGATAATCATATAGGGCTGGACCGATTTGATTTGAGTTCTCAATATAATTCCGTGATCGAGAAGTCTTATCGAATCACAAGATGATCATATATGGATTAATCTCAATCTGAGGTGATCACTGCATAACCGCTTAGACTAGGGTAGAGTTTGATGTGTTAGTAAGGATCACTTCCAGCGATGATGTGGTCCAACACTTCTCGTTGGCTCTATTCTGGAATGAGTGAGTAGTCTGTGCTATCACAGATATGTAATCCATTCTTCCCTCGGGAAGTCGACAGACAGTTCCCTTATTTGTTGATCCTAGAAACTGATCGATCCACGGAGTTCATATTATATTAGTTATGAACTAATTGATCACTAGGGGGTTAATGGTAAATAAGGATAAGAGATTTCGAGAAGGGTTTACGGAGATATCCCGAATCAAAACGAAGCGATCTATGGAGGATTTATCCGTATGTAATGATTATATTAGTGGACGCTTATCAACTCATGGTTGAGTGTAAGTTATCTATATTAAGCGCAGAGTTCGGGCCGGGTTTATGGTGGTGTAATCCCGGAATTAATAGATTGAATATAATTGTTCGGTCTGACGAATAATTTAATTTAATTTATTGTAGCTACTGAATATGGGTCCATGGTCCCCGACGTGCCTCCTAATATAGCATATAGGTTTTCTCGTCGCTTCACCTCAATTATAATTAAATAGTTGGATTGTACTATTTAATTGATATGTGGATTAATTGTTTAGTTGGACTAGATAATTAAATACACGGAAAAGAAATTTTTTGTGGACTCGGCCCATTGTGATGAAAAATGCGTGTGAACTATTTCCCAATAGGGTGGGGCGCATTTTGTTATTAAATTATTAGAGAGAAATTAGTTTTCTTGGATAATTATTTAATATATGATTTAATCATTTATTTGTTAAGTGATAAATCATGGAATATTGGATAATATATTTATTTATCCTAATTTGTTTGGGATATATATTATATTTATCTTTTATTTAAAATAAGGATTAACATAATAATTATCTCTTAATTATTGAATCTTTGGAGGACAATGATTACTCTCCTATATAAAGAGAGTTCTCCCAAGCCTTATTAACATCACAAAATTTCGAGTTTTAGGTAGTATTGTGGCTTAGATATTTCGGCCTAATACTATGGGTTCGAGTTTTAGAAAAACTTTGGGTTTTTCTAAGGTAGCATATCGAGGAGGTCCTGCGACTTGAAACACCATCCACCTGGTGGTGCTTGGAGACACACGTTGGAAGACTTTTGCTTCTCAACTAGGATCTCAACTAGCTCGGATTGGATTGACCTTGTTCTTGGCGTTTTGCACCATAAAAAGGTTGGTAATCTAACCCCCTCGTAGGTTAGATCTATTATTTTATGTGTTTTGATTGTTTAGATCTAGATCTTGTACTTTCCGCTGCGTAATCGGGTGGATCTATGATCCATCCAGCGATATTACATCATACAAGTTGTATCGGAGCCTTTGATCTATCAATCAAAGTATGTGAATTTTAGATCTAGGAGTGGAATAGCATGTGTAGATTGCGTTTTTTTCGTTTTATGTTTGATTAATTCGAAAATTATCATGTTGAATGCCTTTGTGATTGTTGTGGTTGAAGAGATGGACTGGGTTGATATTGTTTACCCGTTAGATATGTTTTGTAGCTTTTTTGATTCGTATCAATTGGGCATAGGATTGTTGTAATTTATTTTATGTTGAATCAAAAATTGTAAAAAGATTGGATCTTTTGTATATATTTTTTTGATCTGGGTCCGAGACGACGAAGATCATAGTGTTGAAGACCATGGTGTTGAAGATTATCAACAAGGTAAAACGGGAGGAGGTGATTATTGTTTTTATTTAAAAGTCACGGCTTTATTTTTTTACCACACCTGCGGTAGATCTTTTTTTTAGGGAATGAGAGAAGGACAGAAATATTTCATTAATTGAGTAGAAGGACGCTTTTTAAAACTTTTGCATAAAGACAAAACTATTTATTCATTGTCGAAATTCACTTGTGTTCAAATTCTTTATTTAAATTCATTGATTTAAATTCATCGTCGAAATTCACTATTTTCAAAATTCATCGTCGAAATTCACTAATTTTCGGGATTCACTGTCGAAAATCACTATCGAAATTCACTGATTTCGGGATTCACTAGGGAGATTCACTGATTTTCGGGATTCACTGTTTGTCCTTCTCGCTATAAAAATTATGCAGTTGTCCTTCTCCCTATAAAAAAATATGTAGTTGTCCTGTTACTTAAAAATATTTCAGATTGTGTCCTTATCCCTAATTTTCCATTTTTTTTATCACGGCAAATGTTTTTGCTTTATTTGTTTACGGCAGTATCTTTTTTTTGTTACCTAATTGTTTGGCCATCAGGTCAATCATCTTATATTATTAAAAAAAAAATGTTTTCTTTATATATCTGTCGAGACAATTTAAAAATAAAAATAAAAAAAAGTTTTTTTTTTATATATAACACAATTCTTAATATAGATATATTTAAATTATATTGGTTTATTACGCCTCCTCTTCTCATCATTCATTGGTTCGTACAAGATCGATGGTTCGAGATCCGGAAGTTTCAAGATCAAGTTCAAGATCGAGACTTGAAGACTTAGAATAAGTTTTACCTTTTCCTTAGAAAATAGGTTAGTCGGGGTGCCAACGGTCCATACCGGTGTTTAATTTTTCCGTTATTTTTTTCGTGTATGATCGAAAATTGTATGATATAACCGAAAATTGCCATGACATGCATCTTCATGATTCCACTCCAATGCATACACGTAGATATTTAATTTCGAATTAAATTAGGCATGTATAACTCGATTAATTAGTTAACATACTTGTTTTAATTAATATGTGGTAGTTAATTAAAATTAAGTAACTAATTATTAAAATCGAGGAACCAGGTTTTGTCAATCGTTACGATTTTAGTGATGGATTCTCGGTGAATCCCACTTAGATAAATCGTTGAGTTTTCGGTGAACCTACCTTAAACAGAAACGAGATTACGCTTTGGTTGATAATTTAGAAATCGGAAAAGCTTAGTACATGGGTTCGGAAATGGTCTAACCATGGTTGGGCGAGTTCAACCGAGCTTCGGCTCAATCGACTCCCCTTCCACGTGTGATGTACGTTACAGTGGTTCAACAAGACTTAGCAAAGCCGATAAGCCTTCGGGCTAAACAGGCTTCTCTTTGCCGGATTAGCCTGAAGCTATCACATATGTTCCAACGAAAAGACAAACAGCGTTTGCACTACATAACCGACCCTGTTCGGAGTACTTTGATTTATTGTTTCTTATTGTCAAGACCGAAACCGTAATTAGTAAACCCACAACTTTTTCAAAATATTGAGTGGGAGTGGGGAAGGCGACAGCCGACCCCACGGCCTCTACTATTGGTCAAGCACGTGAGAGAAGGGTGACGCCTCGAGCCGCTTTGATTTCGGCCCCCTACGGATGGTGTTCACCCCTATCAAAATTCAAGGCTTGGTCTCCGATAGGATAGGATTTTGGGTACTCGTTGAGTCACTGACCGACCCTACGGCGGCATACTCTGGGCGTACTTTGAGATCTGATATAGTAGATCACACTCTTTATGGATATTTTTGAAATATCTAGGCTAGAAAAAGGAAGGTAATCAATGATTAAAGTCCGGGATGCCTGATTCCCGTGAGATGTTCGATTCTAGAAGATTAATCATTGAGAGAGATTGTCTCAGTTTAACCGTCACCTATTTGACCTACCATACGGCGGCACTGAGGTGCGAGGTTAAATCTTTGGAATGGTAGGATAGACTTTAAACAAGTTTATTATTCCTAAAATAAAATCTAGTAGTGAAAATTTATTTTTTGAATTTAACTTTCTGTCATATTTATTTTACAACTAAATCTCTAGGCTTTTAAACTGTTAGTAATAGGACTTCATTAAAAATGTGGAAGTAACAAGTACGTTGTAATTATCAAAAGAATGCAGTTAATTTTTCGGAAGAGATTTTCCCTTGAGCCTTTAAAAACTTAAGTGACATAGTATATGTATGTCACGGGTGTCACTCGTGTTGAACGAGAGACGGCCATACTTAGTTTACCAAAGATGATATAGGACTATCAGACAAATTCATTTAGTGAATTTTAAAAGTGTAATTACACAACAAATTTCTAAATTGAAAAATTGGAAAATCATATACATAAGGCGTTGCTAGTTAGACGGTATTTGGAACCGATAAACTAGTGGGAGCCTTAGTCTTATGATTTGTTGTTTTTCTGAATCATTAGAAATGTGTAATGAACCATTCATTGGAAAAACAAGAATAAAGTATTACTAGTGTGTGAAGATTTGGAATCGATAAACTAGTGGGAGCTTAGTTCGGAGATTTTATAATCTTTGAAACATCTTGAACACAAGATTGCTAGTTAGGCAAGATTTGGGAACCGATAAATTAGTGGGAGCTTAGTTCTAGGTGATGTTCTAATCTTTGAAAAATCATAAATACAAAGTGTTGCTAGTTAGACGATATTTGGAACCGATAAACTAGTGGGAGCTTTGCTCTTATGATTTGTCGATTAGACAAATTGAATAGTCCAAGCTAGTAACACTATCATTAGGCATCCCACAATTCAAGAGTAGTCTCAACTCAAACGAACTGCTAGTTCAAGGCTGTTTCCATTTAAGGAAAGTCGAGAATGGGAAAGAATGTTTATACGTTTTAGTCATCTAAACTAAGTAGTTTTAAGGCTAAACCGGAAAATTAATAAATTGGAAATTAGAGGATAAGGAAAGTGATTTCGGATCACTAACCAATGCAACCTTAGCAATTTTCTCAAAAAGCTAAGTTCTTTGGAAGAACTAATTAGCTTTGCATTAAACGATAAATAAAATAGACAACGGGCAGTTATTTCAGATAGACTAGTGGGAGTGATATAAGGAAATGAATCTCGGATTCAATTCTTGAGTATCACAGAAAATTCATTTTCTGCTTTTGGATTCGTTGGAATGAACGCATTCATTTTCAATAGGATAATTTGTTTGTCTTATTGACGATGAATATAACATTCGTAGCACGAATCCAAGACTCGGACTTTTGTTTGATAAAGTCAGAACCACTAAGCATTGCTGAAAAGGTATTAGTAACACATCTTAAAATATATAAACGCAAATGGTTTCCATATTTCGATAAACGCTTCTTTCTATTCTATTAATTAGTGCATATTCCCTAAAGACAAGATCTGAAGATTGGATTAGGGTGATTCCTATCTCCCAGTCAAAGGAACACTGTCTCAAAGGAACAATGACTAAGTTTCCTTTCAATCAGGAAATGGTAAAAGATTTAAAGAAGTAACATAACTTGTTCATAACAACCTTCGGGGTCATATGACTGATACAAGCTAGTGAGAGCTTCTGAGTGGTGACATATTGTCTGATAACTACTCGAAACTCTGGTAAGTTTATCCAAAATATTCGGAGGAAATCTCTGATTTCACCAGAGATAGAGTATTCCATACTCAGAAATAGGTTATTGCGTAGTCTTCGGGACTGATGCTCGGCCTGCCTCCCAGTGAAATGTTTTCACTAAAGGATACACTATAAATTTGCCTTATATATAGTTATTGATGTGCTACGATATGCTGCTGAACTCATTTAAGATATTGGTTGCAAAATAACGGTTTACGTTGTAATGAAAAACCAAGAAGTCTACCTAAAAGATGCCTACGTATTTATGGATAAGGTTCACCCCACTTCCGTAAACATAGACATTTAGCATTTAGTGCTTGAAGGTAGTACTTGAAATTTTGCGTACATGTTCAGGTCGTGAAATATCTTAATGCATTGAGTAAAGGTTGGTTATGAAACTCGTAAAATCAGAGAATGACGGTTATACTGTCAAACTCGGTCTGATAGAGTCAATAAAATAACAACTTTAGATCTTGAAGTATTTGTACTCAATATGTTACTAACTGATTTGTTCACCCACATCCAACACCGGCGATTGGTGATAACACTAATAAAAACTACTAAACTAGATCAAGTATATCAATCCACCCCCAACGCGCAGTGGGAGTATGGTTTGTCCATTACCCATTGCAGGACCTTACGGTCTATAGGGTAGATTGATGACCTATAGTCCTTCGTGGGCTGTATAGGATCCTGATCATAGAGGTTGGTTCAAAAGCCATAACCCTGTGAATGGAGTTGTTTGCACTCTGGTTCTGTTGACACTCTTGTAGAACCATCTGAGTATCTCAGGCCCAGTAGAAGTAATTGGATCTACACAGAGAAGATTCGAATGAATAGGAAAGTTTAACTTTCAATGCAAAGCTGAGGAATTTAGGGGTGATTCCCTAAAAGATAGAGAGTTAACCAGACCGTGATCTCTCTTACCAATCAGTCTTGCTTGTTTTCGTCAGAAAGTGAGAAATAGGGGTGATTCCCTAACACTTCCTCGCCGAACAACGGAATCTGAATTCATTCAGAACAGAAGGGTTTTAGCTAAGAACAAATAACGGATTCGTAACAAAGCAGAAAATAGGGGTGATTCCCTAAGACCTTTTTGCGAGACTAACGGTATCTTAATTTATTCAGAAAGAACCTTTGGCAAGATGCCTGCCATAGCTTATATCCTTTGGGGATTAAAGCACACCTCTAGGTCATTTCAAACTCATATATTTTCATATGTGGACTTGACCAGAATGTTGATAAGTCTTTCGTAGACTGGGCATCAATATTAGTAAAGTAGTATGTAGATTAGTGTTTGTGAATGGTAACACTGAAACAATTGGAAACAACATGGGTGTGTTATCTGAAGTCAGAGTGTGACATGCCATCATGATTCATTCTTAAGGATTTGATTCGCTCAAATTCTCGAGATTCGATCATTGGCAATCCCATCCATTCACCTGGTTAAGATATTCTTGCATTTATGCAACATTCAACGATGTAGTCTATCCTACCTCTCAGGAATGGTTATCTAAACCTGCAGATGAATACTAAATAGGATGTTTAGTGAATCCTCAAGTCTCTTCGGGAGAATGAGGAATAATATGCTAGTATATTCAGGTGCAAACTAGAATATAAGTGATAACACTGATTCTGGTGATGATCGTTAAGTCGATTTCGTCCTCAGTGTTGAATCAAAGGCATATTGAAATCGTACCACCGGATTAGATGGAAAGGCGACGTTGTGATCCCAAAGATTGACTCAAGACGCCAACCTACGATCGAGTGTACCAAGTCACATGGTATTTGGATTCTAAGTACGCGCCGGGTCACTGACCTACCCTACGGCGGCACACTCCGGTCGTGGTTGGAAGGATGAATTACTAAGATGCGCTTGGAGGGTATGAATCTTGGGGATATGTCTCACTTGTTTTGAGCAAGTGGGAGAATGTTGTAGATATAGATATAAGGGGTATGCTCTAAAACAATTAATCCACTTGCCTTTCGTGCAAGTGGGAGATTGTTAGGTGTAGTGCCCGAAAGACAATTATCAAATTGTTTTAGGACAGAATTAATAATTCATATTATTATATGCATGTACGCTTATAATTAAGACACTACTGAAAATCCTAAGTACCTCGTTTATGTAATCATATAACTCACCGTATGGCTATACACAAGAGGATTGAGTTAGTGAGATGTACTTAAAATTAACTTAGTCCGTAGCATTGATTAATCTGAGTACGGGTCTCATGATTAATATGCTAATAATGCGCCCAGAACACTTTATGGTGTGACAGTCTTATCCGGACTGTCGGTAATAGGGTACCTAGTGGGGCATTTATATATGAAGATAATCTATAGGGCTGGACCGATTTGATTTGAGTTCTCAATATAATTCCGTTATCGAGAAGTCTTATCGAATCACAAGATGATCATATATGGATTAATCTCAATCTTGAGGTGATCACAGACAACTGCTTAGACTAGAGTAGAGTTTGATGTGTTAGTAAGGATCACTTCAGCAAAGATGTGGTCAACAACACTCGTTGGCTCTATTCTGGAATGAGTGAGTAGTCTGTGCTATCACAGATATGGAATCCATTCCTTCCCTCGGGAAGTAGACAGACAGTTCCCTTATTTGTTGATCCTAGAAACTGATCGATCCATGGAGTTCATATTATATTAGTTATGAACTAATTAATCACTAGGGGTTAATGGTAAATAAGGATAAGAGGTTTCGAGAAGGGTTTACGGAGATATCCCGACTAAAGCGAGCGATCTATGGAGGATTTATCCGTATGTAATGATTATATCGGTGGACGCTTATCAACTCATGTTTGAGTGTAAGTTATCTATATCGGCAGAGTTGATTTCGGGTTTATGGTGGTGTAATCCCGAATTAATAGATTGAATATAATTGTTCGGTCCGATTGAATAATTTTATTTAATTTATTGTAGCTATTGAATATGGGTCCATGGTCCCCGAAGTGGCTCCTAATATAGCATATAGGTTTTCTCGTCGCTTCACCTCAATTATAATTAAATAGTTGGATTGGACTATTTAATTGATATGTGGATTAATTGTTTAGTTGGACTAGATAATTAAATACACGGAAAAGAAATATTTCGTGGACTCGGCCCAATGTGATGAAAAATGCGTGTGAACTATTTCCCCATAGGATGGGGCGCATTTTGTTATTCAATTATTTGAGAGAAATTAGTTTTCTTGGATAATTATTTAATATATGATTTAATCATTTATTTGTTAAGTGATAAATCATGGAATATTGGATAATATATTTATTTATTATCCTATTTATATACGGATTAACATAATAATTATCTCTTAATTATTGAATCCTTGGAGGACAAGGATTACTCTCCTATATAAAGAGAGTTCTCCCAAGCCTTATTAACATCACAAAATTTCGAGTTTTAGGTAGTATCGTGGCTTAGATATTTCGGCCTAATACTATGGGTTCGAGTTTTAGAAAAACTTTGGGTTTTTCTAAGGTAGCATATCGAGGAGGTCCGGCGGCTTGAAACACCATCCACCTGGTGGTGCTTGGAGACACATGTTGGAAGACTTTGGCTTCTCAACTAGGATCTCAACTAGCTCGGATTGGATTGACCTTGTTCTTGGCATTTTACACTATAAAAAGGTTGGTAATCTAACCCCCTCGTAGGTTAGATCTATTATTTTATGTGCTTTGATTGTTTAGATCTAGATCTTGTACTTTCCGCTGCGTAATCTGGTGGATCTATGATCTATCCGGCGATATTACATCCTACAGTCCTCTCCCAGCTTCCGCATTATAAGAGCATGTATAAGGCGGGTGTAGGCCAAATCTATGACGACCGCCTAAGAGAGTTTAAGGAAGGAAAGGACATCGGGGCCAAGTATGCTAAACGCAGACCTGCCCCACAAAGCACTGAGCTGACTCATTCTTCGATGAAGCAAAACCCTGATGGCCAGAATTGATTGCTCCTCTCTGTGTCAAAATACATTTCATTTATCTGAATTTTAAAAAACTTGTATGTTTTCTGGATGTTAGTGGTGCTCTGCCCACTGTACTTTTATTTTTATTTCTTTTTGAAACTGACTTTGGGATTCAGCACTTAATTCTTTTTGAAATTAAATATGGGATTAAGGACTTACATGAAACCCGTGCATTCCCCCAGTATGGCGTACCTTGCTTAGTGCAATGGATGGCATACTTGTTTTTGATGTAGCTATGTGCTTTTTAGCTCGTTGTATTCTAGGGCATGACCTGCAGACTCGGGAAGTTCGTGGTATGCAAACTTTCTGAGTATGACCTGTAGTACTCAGTTAAATTTTGGCCTGACCTGCAGACTCGGGAAGTTTGTGGTATGCAAACTTTCTGAGTATGACCTGCAGTACTCAGTTAAATTTTGGCTTGACCTGCAGACTCAGGATATTTGTGGTATGCAAACTTTCAAAGTATGACCTGCAGTACTCAGTTAAATTTTTTCCCTTTAAGGGCTATAAATTAATAACGTAATACTCGTAAAAAGAAAGAATAATTTATTAATCTGTACTGATGCTTTGTTACATCATTATTGAAAATAAAAGACTAACTGAAAAGTAAAGAAAGCAAGTCCTGCACTGCCCTAGACAAAAAATTTCCTGAGATTGTTGGCATTCCAATTGCGAGGTATGGTCTTACCCCTTGCATCAGCCAGCTGGTATGAGTCTTTTCCATGAACTTTGACCACGTTATAAGGGCCTTCCTAGTTCGGGTCGAGCTTGCCCTAAGGACCCTGCCCGCTGACCTCATTCTTTCGCAACACCAAATCCCCTTCTTTGAAGTAGGAGTACTTGACTTTGGAGTTATAGTACTGAGACATCTTCTATTTATACCTAGCCATTCGGATGTAGGCCACTTCTCTGGCCTCTTTCAAGTCGTCTTTGGCTTGCCTGAGTTCACTGTCATGATCTGACTAGGTATGAAGCTCGGTCCTCGGAGAGGAGAGTCCTAGTTCTACCGAGATGATTGCCTCACATCCATAAGCCAAGGAAAAAGGTGTTTCACCAGTTGCTGAGTTCGGCGTAGTCCTGTACGCCCATAGTATGTTGGGTAAGTGTTCAACCCAATTCTCTCTCTCCTCTTCCAGCCTCTTTTTCAGGCCAACCTTGACTTGTCTATTTGTCTGTTCAACTTGGCCTTAGCCCGTGGGTGGTCAACAGAGGTAAAGTGCTGGGTTATACCCAACTCTACGTACCATGTTAGGATTGTCCTGTCTTCAAATTGCGTTCCGTTGTCCGAGATCAGGATCTTAGGTATTCCATATCTGCAGACAATAATTTTTCATCGAAACTTCTGATGGCCCTGCCTGTGATGGTAGTTAGAGCCTTGGCCTCTATCCATTTAGTAAAATAATCGACTGCCATGACAAGGAACCTCAGGTTTCTTGGTGCTCGAGGAAGAGGTCCTATCAGGTCTACCCCCTATTGATAGAATGGCCAAGGAGAGACTATGGGAATCATTTTCTGTGATGGTTGATGAGTCAGGTTATCATGTACCAGGCATGACTTGCATTTCCTAACTAGTTTGTTTGCATTAGCCTGCATAGTGGGCCAGTAGTACCCGAATAATCGACACTTTCTCGCCAGGGTCCGCACACCCGCGTGGTTTCTACAGATGCCAATGTGAATTTCTTGAAGTAGATAATTTCCTTCTTCCTTCGAAGAACATCGGAGCCAAGGTGATGTAAAAGACCGTCTATATAAAATTTCATTAAAAAGGGAATACCTGCTTGCTAAGAGCTTAATCATTCTGGTCTGAGACTTGTCGGTCGGTAGAAGGCCATGTTTAGATAGGACACTATATGGTCCATCCATGCAGCTTGTTGACTGATAGGCTGGACTTCATTCAGGAAATAGCTTCGCTCGTCT
This sequence comes from Gentiana macrophylla, assembly GCA_026214975.1. Taxonomy (NCBI): domain Eukaryota; kingdom Viridiplantae; phylum Streptophyta; class Magnoliopsida; order Gentianales; family Gentianaceae; genus Gentiana; species Gentiana macrophylla. Next base: position 103,928 of record JAOBSW010000313.1, read on the forward strand.
AGCTGTTCTATCAGGACTCTTTTGTCTAAGAAGAAGTTAGAGGCCAGCTTTGAGAGGGCGTCATCTCTTTTGTTCAAAGACCTGCTCGATCTGAACTGACTTGAAGTTCCTGAGTAATGCTTGTGCCACCACTAAATACTTCTTCATTGGTTCTTCCTTTGCCTCATACTCTCCTTTGACATGATTTACCAATAACTGGGAGTCACTGAACACTTGTAGATTGACCGCTCTGAGTTTGCTAGCCAGCCGGAGACCGGTGATTAGAGCTTCATACTCTGCTTCATTGTTTGTGGCCTTGAACTAAAAGTGCAAGAATAGGGGAATTCTTCTCCTTTTGGACTTATGAGCAAGAGACCTGCCCCTGCTCCTTCTTTGCCTGCTGACCCATCCATATACAGGGTCCATGGCTCGATCTGTTCTGCTGGTGGATCTTTCTCAATTTCCACTAAAATTCCTTCAGCTAAGAAGTCCGCTAAAGTTTGAGCTTTTATAGCAATTCGGGGTTGGAAGTCCAGGTCGTACACTGCAAGCTCTATGACCCACTTGGCTAGTCTCCCAGAGGTATCTGGTCGAGCTAATATCTATCGTAGAGGCTGATATGTTACTACTGTTATCGGGTGTGCTTGAAAATACGGCCTCAACTTTCTTGAAGCATGTACAAGAGCCAAAGCTAGTTTTTCCGTGTTAGTGTATCTGACTTCTAGTCCATGTAGATCCCGGCTTACGTAGAACACTTGTCTCTATACTGTGTCCTCTTTCTTGATCAAGACCGCGCTGACAGCTTCTTCGACAACTGCTAAGTATATCAACAAAGTTTCTCTTTCCTGAGGAGACGTCAATGTCGGCAACTCTGCTAAATAAGCCTTAAGATCCTGGAATGCTTTTTGGCTATCCTCATTCCATTGGAAAGGGCTTGACTTCCTCAGGACCTTGAAAAACGGTAAGGCACGCTGTGCCGACCTGGACAGAAACCTATTTAGGGCAGCCATATGCCCTGTCAGTCTTTGCACTTCTTCGATGCTCCTTGGAGGTGGCATTAACCTTAGCGCCTTGATCTTGTTGGGGTTTTCCTTGATGCCTTCCTTGGTGATCATGTACCCTAGGAACTTGCCCGACCTGACCCTAAAAGTACACTTTTTGGGGTTAAGCTTCATCTGAGGCTGTCTAAACACGCCGAATACTTCTCTGATGTCTGTCATGTAATGACCAAGAGACCCGCTCTTGATTAAGAGGTCGTCTACAAAGACCTTCATACATCTTCCAATCTGTTTTACAATGATCTTATTCACTGCTCTCTGATAAGTGGCTCTGGCGTTCTTAAGCCCGAATGGCAAGGTGACATAGCAGATATTACCTAGCTCGGTAATGACGGCAGTCTTCTCTGCATCCTCGGGGTCCATGGCTATCGGATTGTATCTCTTATATGCGTATAGAAATGCAAAGATTTCAAAGCCCACAGTTGAGTCAACTAACCTATCAATCTTAGGGAGTGGGTAACAATACTTAGGACAAGATTTATTCAAGTCAGTGAAGTCCACGCATATTCGCCAACTTCCATCTAGCTTCTTCACCAATACTGGGTTGGCTAGCCAACTCGGGTAAACCACTTCCCTTATGATATCGCACGGAGAGTTTTTCCACCTCCTTCTGAATGGCCTCCGTTCTTTCCTTGGCAAATTATCTTTCTTTTGCCCAACTGGCTTCATGCACGGGTCGATGTGAAGTCTGTGAAGGGCCAGCTTGGGTGACAGGCCTGTCATGTCTTCAGTCTTCCATGCGAATACATCCCTGAATTCTTTTAATACTTTGACGAGTTCCTTTTTTTGCTGTTCTGGGATCCATGATCCTACACTCATGGTCAAATCCTTGTGATCTTCCCATAAGCTCACCGTTTCGATTTTATCTTCTAAGGACCAACTATCTTCCTCTTTTGCGAGTAATTCTTCAACAGAGACCTGCTGCACCATTATCTTTCTATTATCAGTGGCCGTGTAATAGCTCCTGGCTGTCTCCAAGTCACCCTTGATTTCCACTGAACCCTGACTGGTTGGAAACTTCATGCTGATATGGGCTGGGGAGATTATAGCTCACAAGTCTATTAGTGCAGGTCTTCCCATTATAACATTGTAGGCCGAGGGTGCTTTGACTACAATATAATCCACCATAAGGGTCCTGCCCCTAGGTTTCATCTCTGAAAGTGGTCGGCAATCTAATCATGTCCATGGGATGGATTGGGGGTCCAACAAAGCCAAATAACGGAGCTGATACAGGTGTCAGCTCAGTATCCTTCATCTCATCGCTTGAAAAAAACTGTAGTATAGCACATTGACCGCGTTACCCGTATCGACACCGATACGCTTTACTGTGAACTTGTTGATTACAACTTCAATAACCAGCCCCTTGTTATTAGTGACTAAGGGGAAGAGATCCCGAAGACCGTAAATTACCTCACCGAAAAGTCTTTGTCTTTTGTTGGAATCTGGGGGAGTAGCAGACCTGCCACTGTCCCTTTCCTCTGGTCGGGAAGAGATGCTCGGGCCACCCGAGATCGTGTTGATGGGACGGTTATCGACCTGTCCGTTAGGGCCCGGGGATTGATCCCTTCTACGACGGTAGTCATCACGTCGGCCTCGGTCGTGACCAAAGTTCCTCCTCTTGAACTCTCTTTTCTTCCACAGGGTTCCACATTTTGTGATCGGTCTATAACCTCATCCAATTTCCTATCCATGACAGCTGCATCAATATCTCTTTCCATATCTCCGCAATGCTCTGCATCATGACCAATATCTTCGTGATACTTACAGTACTTGGTCTGATTTCTTTTTTCCCGAGGACCCCACAGGGGGGCAGGGACTCGGGCAATGCCTTTTCTTTGCATAATAGCGAGGACCTGCTCGCATGACCTGTTTAAAGGGATGAAGTCCCGTTCCTGAAGTGCACCCTTCTTACCCAGTCGGTCTGATACCGGTGCTGCAACTAGATCCCACACTGTCTTGCATTTTCTGTTAGATCTGTCATCCAACTTCTGCTTTTTGGAGCCTTCCGCTTCTCTCTTTAAATGGTTAGCTTCCTCCCCTGGAAGTACTTGTAGGATAGGTCCATGTATTCCTCCATAAACTTTAGGAGTTGGCTGTTCAGTTTAGCGTATAATCGACCTTCTCGTAGACCTGCTACAAAGGAGGTGATTAAAAGGTGCTCCTCCGCATTCTTGACCTGCCTAGATTCTTCATTAAACCTCTTCAGGTATTGCAGAACGGTCTCCACCTTCCTCTACCTGATGGTAAGGAGGTACGTAGCGTTCCTCTGGAATGGTTTGGCCGTGACGAAGGCCTGTAGGAACCTTCTTGCCAAAGTTTCAAAGTTGCCGATTGAATGGGGTGGTAACTTCCTAAACCACTCACGGGCCCTGCCCGTAAGCAGGGTGGGAAAGGCCTTACACTTCATCTCTTCTGCTGCAAAATCTAAGTTCAAGTGTATTAGGTATTAAAACAGGTGATCCTGGGGATCTTTCGTGCCGTCATAGGGTTCTATCTTGGGAACCTTGAACCTTTAGGGACGTGGATAGCTCAAGATCTATTCGGAAAATGGTGTCTCAAATGACAGATCATCCGATCTCCGACCTAGAATTCCATCTAGCTCTGCTTGGGTAGCCTCCTGGGCTTGGATGTTGACCTATCTCTTTACGACGTTAGAGGTAGAGGATATCTCTCTTATCATCTTTGCGTAGTTGTTTGCTCTGAGGAGCGTTATTTTCTGGTGCTTCTTCCTCTCTCTCCCTTTTAGGCTAAACCCAGCATGCTTTTGAAAGCTGTCATATCCAGATTTTGTAACGCCTCCAACAAGGCTTGTTGGGCAGGATCTGCTAATACTTCTTATTGCTGGTGTTGGTGCTGGCTAGTGGTAGCGGTGGGATGATCGCGTGTAAGTCGCTAATGTCGATATTACTAGCAAGAATACTAGGTACATCATAGTATAGTAAATGCGAGTCAAGGTCGATCCCACAGAGACAATGCAACTATAAGTATAAATGATTCTAACTTTATTAAGAAGCAACATAGAAGCGGTCATTGACCAACAATAAACGTAAAGAAAACAAACTTGGTATTCCTCCCCCTCTTCTCACCGATCTACTAACTTGGATTAGTTAATCGTTATGTTTACTTCCCAACATAATTTCCTTAAAATAATCATGAGCTTTAGTTTTAATTATCATTACCAGCTATGGGTGCAACTCCTACTCCTATCTACTCCGACAATGGTAGTAGACAATCTATACGCAAACTACCCTCCTTAATTGGTCCGTAATAGCCCATATGCATAAAGAACTAGAATTGCCGATATCGAGTGCTAACTCATACCGTTAACCCGCCTAGACAGCTGTCGACATTGATCAGCACGTTTTTAGGAAACAAGAAATGGCTCACTGACTTCAAAGCTTTTGATGGACCCAAAGTCACATTTGGAGGCAAAGAAACCCTGGCAAGATTAAGGGGGAAGGCATAATACTCAAGAACAATCAAGATTCAAAATGTGGCATATGTCAAGGGACTTAATTTCAATCGATGAGCATCACCAATTGCGTGACAAAGGCTACAATGTGCACTTCAACAAAGAAGGATGCAAGGTGATTCACACCAAACCAACACAATAGTTCTTGGTAGAAGACAAGACAACATGTATGTGGTGGACTGGAGAACAACCAAGGCGTAAACATGTCCGCTTGTCAAAAATAAACAATCAACAATTTGGATTTGCCACAGAAGATTAAATCACCGAATTTCAAGACTATCAACAAATTATCAAAGAACAAGTTAGTTGAAGGAGTACCGAGATCATATTCAAAAAGGAAAGCCTATGTGATGCCCACGTAAAGTGGAAACAAATCAAAAGTTCATTCAAGTCAAAGCCTTATCAATCTACAACTGTAGTTCTACATACATTACACATGGATCTGTTTGGACCACCACACCAAGAAGTGTAAGTGGTAAGAAATACACCCTAGTAGTGGTGGATGACTTTTCAAAATACACTGGACCATTTTCATGAACAAGAAGAAAGAAACACTCAAAAAGTCGCCGATTTCTTTGAGAAGACTCCAAAATGAAAAGAATCAAGATCATCAAGATTAGATCGGATAAAGGCACCGAATTTCTAAATGAAATTATCGAGAACCTCATTGTGAATAAAATGGAGTGCTACATCAACTATCTGCAGCAGGAACTCCACAACAAAATGGTGTAGCAGAAAGAAGAAACAGAATTCTCAAAGAAGCAGTTAGAACAATGATTGCTGAAGCATGCTTACCAAAGAGATTTTGGGCTGAAGTCGCAAACACAAAGATGCCATACACAAAACAGATCAATCATCAACAAATATCATAGAAAGACTCCATATGAAATATGGAATGGTAGAAAACCCAATATCTCATATTTTCATATGTTTGGATCAAAATGTTTTGTCCGAACAGAACCATTTGCATACCTTTGATGAAAAGGTCGATGAAGTAATCTTTATGGGATACTCAGACACCAAAGAAAGCATTGAGTACTCAACAAAAGAACATTGGTAATTGAAGAATCAATACATGTAGTTTTTGATGAACCAAATACAAATGGTGAAGACCTTCAAGATCAAGAAGAGAAGCAAAGACAAAGGAAAATCTATACAAGTGCAACCATACCATTTTCTATCCTAAATAATCATTTTGAAAATCAAGAGGAGTCACATATATACACAACAGATCAAGCACCAGAACTTGAAGTTCATACCCATAATGAAGCTGTAGAAGCACCAAGTGAAGAACAACTTCAACCTGATCGAAATTGGCTAAGAGATCATCCTGAAGAACAAGTCATTGGAGATGTTCACATAGGAGTTAGAACCAGAAGACAACTGGAGCACATGCTAACATGCTTTCTATCACAAGTGGAACCCAAGACCATAGATGATGCAATTCAAGATGCAGATTGGATCACAGCCATGCAAGAAGAACTAAATGAATTTGAAAGAAATGAAGTCTGGGAACTTGTTGACAGACCAGATATGGCCAACATCATTGGAGCAAAATGGGTATTTAGGAACAAGATGGATGAGCAAGGAACAGTTGTCAGAAACAAAGCAAGACTAGTTGCAAAAGGCTATTCTCAAGCAGAAGGGATAGATTATGATGAAACATTTGCACCAGTAGCAAGATTGGAGGCAATCAGACTCTTTCTAGCTTTTGCTGCATACAAAGATTTCAAAGTCTATCAAATGGATGTCAAGAGTGCATTTCTAAATGGACTTTTGGAAGAAGAAGTATATGTGGAACAACCTCCTGGATTTCAAATCAAAGGAAAAAAAGACAAAGTATACAAACTCAAGAAGGCCCTTTATGGACTCAAACAGGCACCAAGAGCCTGGTATGAAACACTATCACAATTTCTGATCAAGAATGGATTCAACAAAGGAACTATAGACAAGACTCTATTCAAACTAGAGGAAGGAACAAGTACATTGCTAGTACAAATCTATGTTGATGATATCATTTTTGGATCAGAGGATGAAAAGCTATGTGAGAAATTTGCAAACCTGATGAAGAGCAAATTTCAGATGAGCATGATGGGAGAATTAAATTATTTCCTTGGCCTTCAAGTAAAGCAAATGAAGGATGGTACTTTTATCAGTCAAGCCAAGTACACAAGAGATTTAATACACAAGTATGGGATGGATACAAGTGGCACAACAGACACACCAATGTGTGCAAGAGTCATACTTGGAAAAGATGAAGTAGGAAAGGATGTTGATCAGAAAATGTATAGAGGAATCATTGGATCCTTACTATACTTAACTGCAAGTAGACCTGATATAGCATTTCCAATAGGAGTATATGCAAGATTTCAAGCTCAACCAAAGGAATCACATCTTCTAGCAGCCAAAAGAATAATCAAATACCTGAAAAACACTATCAATGTAGGTATTTGGTATCCAAAAGATGGAGGATTTAAATTGATATCATATTCAGGACTCGACTATTTGGATGCAAAATAGATAGAAAAAGCACCTCTGGAACATGTCAAATGCTAGGCACAGACTAGTCTCTTGGTTCAAGAAAAGAAAAACTCCATATCTACATCAACACGGTGAAGCATAATATATAGCAGCAGGTAGTTGTTGTGCACAAGTACTTTGGATCAGACAACAGCTAAGGGATTATGGAGCGGAAGAGAAAACAATTCCAATTATGTGTGATAATACAAGTGCAATATCTATTACTGAAAATCCAGTGTTGCATTCAAGAACAAAGCACATTGATGTGAGACATCATTTTATCGAGATCATGTTGAAAAGTGGAGATGTCATCCTAAAATACATACCCACCGAAGATCAATTGGCTGACATCTTCACTAAACCACTCAATTATGAAAGATTTAGCATGTTGAGAATCGAGTTAGGAATGATTGAAATTGACTAAGTACCAAAGAGCGGCTAATCGGAGTAATCGGCTAAGTGACTTCATCAATGGTTCAACCTTTGCCGTTACACAGAGATGTAGCGAGCAAGGCAATCGTATCCAATGAAGTTAACTTAAGCGATTGTTAGGAACGGTTAAATGGAGCGGCTCAGAGAAGAATTTCTACATCGGCTAAGTGACCACCAAGGCACTTCACCGAATTAAAGACTTGGACAAATTAAGGTGTGAACAAAATCAATTTTTACTACACGTGGAGAATAAGGAAATTATGGAGGATTATTCTATGGAAGATTACACACGTGGAGATCAACGTATGATCATGGAGGTAACCATATTCTTTTTAAACTATAAACGCCTCGATTCGCGGGCTCTATCATTACTTACCTCAAACCACTCCCCCATTACGCTCGAATATCGCGATTTACATACACAAAATCACGCCATTATGTCATAAAATCCTTCCACATTCAAACCACGTTCACACTACTCAAAATCACCCTATATAAACGATACTTAGAGATTTTCAGAAATCTTTACACTCCCTTGCAAATTACAAACCCTATTTTTTATTTTCACTGAAAACTTGAAGAACTCCTCTCTATACACCAATTAAATATCAATGGCTTCATCTTCCACAATCTCTCCCACTAAAAATTACTACGAAAAATCAATCATCACTAGTTCATTTTTCAAACCAGAACACTATCTCGCGTTTTGTGATAATGATGCAAAAGCTCAACGCTTGGTTGATCATTGCTCCAATTTAAATGATGACCTTCCTAAACCCCCAATCACTAGAATCGCTATGAAAATCTTATAGCATTTCGGAAAATGCTAAGTTTGTGCCCAACACAAAGAAGATCAAGTTGATTGCATAAAAAGCTCTATCTTTGAAAGTGGAAATAGTCATCACGCCTGGTACACTCAATGATTCTCGCAACTTCCCATAATATAGTCCGCTAATGTCAAGTCTGTGACGATTGACGCCCGTAAAGTTCAATGAAATAGCCAAGAACCCCGGAAGAAACAACAAAACATACAATCTACTAAGATCAATGCTCAAACTACCGTTTGCTGAATTTGCACCGCCATCACCAAGAATATCGAAGGCGTAAAAGGGTCTATGGAAAACTCGATCGAGGTTCGGATCGATCGATGGCCATCATCTACGAAGGTACCAAATTCGATCGGGCAACATTTGTTTTCAATCGATCAAGGATCAAATTCAAAAGGAAATTGATTTATCAATAACGGCACCAAGAAATGGTTTGCGAAAAAGGCGATTTCGGGAGAGGAAATCATATGGGTTCCTCTTCAACACCTATTCAACCAATTGAAAGTACAACCCACCAATTTTCGGGTCTACACAAGTCAAAGACCATGTTTACTTACATCAAGGCTTCCATGAAGCCCAAACCTATTGCTTTGGAGCAAAAGAAAACAACTCAAGGCGATAGATCAGAGTGGGATGAAGAACCAGATCCTGCACAAAGACATGAAAGCATCTCTCCGCCGGAACCAAAGAACTTGAATGAACCCGTGACAATAAGTGACGACACAAAGAATGTAAGAAGAAAAGCAACAAGAGGAAATCACCTATCCTGGAGGAAGGTGAGGAAGGATATAGAATCACTTCATCCAAGATGAGGAGATAGATAAGGAAGAAGATGAGTCGAGAGGATGAACACTTAGAAGGTGGAAATCTTGAAGCAAATCAAGAAGATTTGGGGATTTCGATGATGAATCGACCTTCAAGAAGTGCTTCTCAAAGCATTGGTATAGTTGACAAACATTTCAAGTGAGCCCGCCTAATAAAGCTCACTCACCGAAATTGTCAACTCCCCATAATTGCACAAGGGAATGGTAGCGAGATGAAGAAGTCCACACTCAACAAAGAACCTCTAAATGACTCCATGTCTAATGTGGGAGAACACGATCGATAGAAGTTAAGGAGAAGAAGATGCACAAGATGAAAAGGAAGAGGAATAGAAGGAAAAGGAAGAAAGAGAAGTTGACTGGAGAATGAGACATAGCAAGGTAGAGATGCCGAGGATGATACAGATGAAGAGGATGTCCATGTGGCACCAGAGAAATTGATCCAGAGAGAGTTTTCAACTCACGGACATTCAACCCCTCGTTGTGGACATGGAAAGGCAATATTACAAAGAGCAAAACATGAAGAATGCCTTAAGGAGTGAAGCAACCTCCTTCAAACACAAGATTGAGGCACTCATCAATCATATCAAGATCCAAGATGAGGTCATGGAGAGACAAGGAAACACGCTTTGCAATTTACAACAACTCATCCTCACCATGTCCAAACCAATCTTGAATTTCATGTCGAGACAATTGACAACAATCTTAAGCCCTTGGTGGACATTCTCAATGCTCACACTCAACAAATTCAACATCTGGATGAGGTAATGGAGCGCCCTGGCACGCACTGGACCTTCTAATCAAAGTTGGTGAAGTCAACAACACGATCATCGAAAGGAGGTATGGTCCTCTCCCAGATTCGATCACAAACACCAACAAATCTTGAAGCTTTTTTAGTGTCGCCAAAAAGGGGAAGGAAGTTCTAAGCCCTGAAAGCTCCAAGTGAAAAGAAGGCAAGCCCAAGTAAAAGGGCAAAGGCGGCAAAGGCAAAGGCATCAGTTTGAAGATGTGAAAAGTAGACCTTACACTCAATTTGAATTACTTTAGATTACTTCTATTCGCGTTTGTCTTTAAATAAAAGATGCAATATCTTATTGTCTGCTGAGTTTTTATTTCGTTGATTATTATGAAAATTTGGATTACTTATGTTCAAAGCTTATGAGGTTTTGGCATCATCAAAAAAGGGGAAATTGTTAGGAACATTCTATTATATTTTGATGATGGCCATACTAGCTGTTATAGCAAGCCTGAAATAAGTTAAAATTCTCTGTATAAGTCTTTACTTAGAGTCTGACATGTTGTATAAGTTGAGTCAGACAAATATTGTACTAGTTGGTAGGACGGCAAAGTAAAAGCAGATATTCAGCAGAGTGAAGCCAGCCAAGCACCAGCAGAGAAGCAATGAAGACATTAATGGTCTGACTTATAACCAAGGAAGTCTGTGATGACCTTGGATAAGTCCAAGTTACCCTTTAAGAGATGAAACTTAATATTCAAATATGGTGTACACTGATCTCACCCCAATCAAGAATCAGTGAAGTACAAAGATTCTCCTTAAACTGAAGCAAAGAAGAAAACAGTGAATCGGCAAAGTAAACTGACCTTCGGCTGAGTGAAGACAAAATGGTGAAGGAAGATCTAAATCGGCTAAGTCAGAAGGATCACTCGACCGTTCTGAAAACGGCGAAGTAACACTTACCAGATCAGATTTAATATACGTTGAAGATTCAGAAGATCATGCATTAAATGCACAATCTATAGAGGATCAATCAAGGACGGATTTTCTGCTATACGTTTGAAGAAAGAATCCGATCACTCAAATCAAGGAGAATGCAATTAAGGGGGAATCAAGAATAAAATCAAGGATTATTTTCTCATTAATATAGCCAACGGACGGAATTTCAAAATCAAGGTTATTCCAGGCTATAAATAGAAGGCATTGACAGAAAAACAAACAAGAATCTAAAAAAATCAAGTGAAACTCACAATTTGAAAAGCCTTCTCTCGAACTTACAAGGATACATCTAGTGATCAACTCGGATATCGAGCTACAAAGTCATATTCAAGATTGAGATTGATCAAGCAAGTGTGTGAAACACATTCACATCAAACTCAAGCAAATCAATTAGAGGCAACTGAGAAGGAGTTGAATCTGTGATATTTGTTGAAGGATTTTGATCTCAAGGAGCAAAGAAAAGAGATCAATCATCAAGTCATTGCAATAAGGAGTGATAGTATTGTAGATTGTGAAGCTTGGGAAGCCAAGGACAATCATACTATTGTATTCTGTGAAAACAATAGTGAATTCCTCCGATCATCACAGAGAAGAGTGGATTAAGGGATTACACCACCCCGAACCACTATGAGCCTTGTGTCAATTTACTTTACTGCAATTTACTTTACAACATTTATTTAAATTTCCTAGATCATACCTTATATCTGTGATTGTCTAAACTAATTTGAAAACAACATAGTAAGAAGGGACTTATCCGCTGCCCAAAAGCTTTTAAACAAAAGAAAAGTTTTTGAAACTCCACTATAGTCATTCACCCCCTCTCTGACTATAGTTTCACCCTTCTCTGGGACCAACAAAAAGTTATGAAGAACTCTGATAATGCGGCCTTATATAAATACAATGACCGACTTAAGACTCTTTAAAACCCTAACCGACCTAGTTAATGCGGCAGAATCAATTTCATGTCCAATAAGCCACTGGATTACCGGATCTAGCCCTTGGTAAACCGGGCCGACTTTTCTCCTTTTTCTTTAGCAGGCTTCTTCTTGGACTTTAATCACTTGGCCCAATATATTTCTTTCGGTCCAGATCCATTCTCCAATGATCCAGATCCGTACATCCTATAAAACACACAAAACGAGTCAAAACAAGTATCAAATCTTCGGAAAATAACATAGATGCATAATTACGATCCTAGAAACATGCACATAGCATTTAACATATATTCCACATAATAATGAGCCTATCAATCCTCTCTTGAGCGTAATCTGGGGTGAATAAGTGGTATAATTATTGGTACCATTAGAGCGTCATCATGGGATCTTTTCTCCACCTTCGGTCCGGCTCCAACACCGCCGCAGAGGTCTGCTTTCTGGACCAATGGATCTTGAACCGGGTCCTTTTCCGTGTTTTTAGGTAGTTCCATCGTTAACCCTTGATAAAATCGCCGAAAGAGACCCTCTTTCTAGTGCTAATTCACGATGTCGATGCCGCCGTGTATATAAACCGGGCCTTATTTACTCCTAGAATGATTTATCAAGAACTATGAACAATGAGGATGGTGGTTGTGGTGTAATTTAAATTTGAGCTGGGAGTTAGTTTCTCTCAAGTTGCTTACGTATCCAATGTATGTAATTGGAATCAAGTCTTCGTAGTTCCTTAGGTAGTTTATATATGGGCGCCACACCCCATTTCTTTCTGGACAAGCACTCGGACTCTTAAACCCTAAGGATTATTACGTGTTGATCTTTCATAAGAGATAATTACGACTATATTTAAATTATAAGATCTGTATCCTATAATCCATGGATTCTTCCCATCGTTATCCGATTATATAGGCACGTGCTTGAATTACCCTTATAAGGGAAAACACCGACGCCCCTGTCGTCGCTCTCAAATCGCTCTCGACCAAGTTTGCCCGATCCCCTATCATGACCAAGACCTTCATGTGGTCGTCGGGCGTGAATCGAGATCGACCTCCCACCGGGGTAAGGTTTGATTAATACATGGGGCCCTGGCCCCAATATTTTTCTATGTATTTATTACAAGGCCACCTTTGAGTGACACGTGGCGAGGCCTAATTTGGTCATCATCAACCTGGAGATCCTCGCCCAGATAGAACATCAACTCACCCTCTTCGTGTGACAGACACCGTATGCTTGGTCGGCAGAAGGCGAGCACAAACGAATCGATTGACCACCTTCTTATCCCAAGATAACTTTTTTTCCAGGAAGATGGTGGGGGCTCCCATAGGATTGTGCTTCCATTGCACCCCAAAGTAATCATCAATCATCTGCATCCTGTCTAGATCTTAAATATTGGTCGAGGATTGCGAACCCCGTAATAGGCATTGATCCGCTCAGTCGTGAAGTCAACCTTAACTCCACACACCATTGCAAATGTAGCTCCAGGGTTATGTGAAAGATAAGCATAAAATTATCTCACTACCGTAGCATTGAACCGCGTCGGTGCCTCAGCCATATCCAGAATATCTTGTACTTTTAAGGCTCATGGCATGATCATACCACAATCGCCCAACTCTACTCCTCGTTCTCGAAACCGGTCTTCCGCTCCAATGCCCTTGGAAAGATTCATAGATCTCTAAAGAATGAAATTGCTTAACACCGCCTATCATCAAGGGTTAGCATCTCCATAAACATATTGTGACCACTTGGATGATGGGCGGTTCTACTATGCTTAGGACCCATCCTCGATTGATACAAAGACCGATGATGAAGTCGATTCGAATAGGACCTCAAGAACTCGGCCTGTGCCCCGATTTACCGGCCTGACTTTTCTCGGTTTTTTACTAGGACTGCCCTCCAAATTGGAAGATGAAGAACTATAAGTGCTTCACTAGCACATCAACACTACTAATCGTAAACAGGATGGAAAATGTGGTGTTTTGGTTGTTGAAATGAAAGGAAAAAGGTTTGATTTTGGCAGAGGTATGTGATGGGGTCAAGTTAAATTATTAACTCGATGCCTACTAACACACTAGCAAGAGAACTAGTTCAATTGTAGTATAGTCGATAGAGTCGAGGTCGATCCCACAGAGAGACTCGGCACAAATAAAACACAACTTTATCCTATTAGAACTAAATTGAAAGAGGCGGTCTACTTACCAACTAAACGCAAAGAAATAAAATAGTGACAACCACAAAACACAAAAGACCACAAAGACAAACTAAAGACTCATAAAACACGGATAATACGGTTGATATTATCTAAACAAATAGTATTGATTACGCTTAGTAGATTTTAACTCCCCATGTGAATTAGGATGATAACGAGACAAAACAAACGTTAAAGATTAATTATTATGACTACGGAGTCATCCCCAAGGTAGATTCACCGGTTGGGCCATCTAAATCATCGTGCCTCCATTACGTGACTTCGCTTTTAATGCCTCCATCTCATATAACTTCCGACACAATTACGAGACTAGGGATGCCGGTATAAACCGTGAACCTCATCTAAGCAACATTCCTAGGGTAAGGCGACTTTTTAGATGCCGATTCAATCTATATCCTAAGTAACAATCACTTTTAGGTTTCATGTTAAATTATGACGATTTAATAACTAAGTTGATCAGGTTTAATTACTCGCTTTAATTCCAATTCAGAGAATCGACGTGAGTCGGCCGATCATAATATTGCCCTACATATTGCCAGGCTCGGTCGACCGAACGACAAAGACTCGGGCGCACAGAGTGACACGCCTAGTCGACCGAACACGCCTGCGGTCGGAACAAATCATGATTACTTCTTAACGCTTCTAACCTAAACACATGGGTTCGTGAATAAATCTACATCACGCAATCAATGCAAATAAAATTACTCCATAATAAAATATAATGTATCTACGAATAAAGATTGCATAATTGAATAGTCATACCTCAAGACGAGAGTGACTCGACTTTAATGCGCCCCTAATCGGAGAATCCGACTAATCCACAATGAACGAACATAAAGAAAATAAAACTAAAACTTAAAAGCTAAAATTGTATGAATTGTTTTGTGTTGTAGTGGTGTGTCTTTCTCAGCATCGTGGCTGCTGTTTATATAGGAGTTGTAGCCGACATAGGGAGAATCCAAAAGATTGACATGCATTTATCACATTAGGCTTGGGGCGACCGAACCTACACGCCGGTCGATCAATGGTATGGCTCGGTCGACCGAGCCTCCTCTTCACGCGTTTTCACACTCGGTTCGTCGACTTGTTCCCCACTCCATGCTTTTGAACCGATCTCGATTTATCTTTTCTTTAATGCTCCGATTTTCTTCTCTTTATCTTGAGATCTCCCGATTGTATGATAATTATCTTCCCGATTTATCATGATCTCGCAAAATCAAACATTTATCACACAATCAATTGCTCTTTATAATAAAATAGCTAAATACCAATTATCATATTAATAATCACTTATCATTAAATAATAAATATAAACACGTGATTAAATATGAAATATATATAATTAACTCCGATTTAAGGTTATAATTGATGACATAAATGGGTATATTTTAATCACATCAGTATGGTGGTGATAATGTGGTGATGATAAATAAATTTGTAGAAGTAGAAGAAATGGAGAGATTTTGGTGATAAAAAAGAAGAAGATAGTTGTTGAGGATGATGAATAATGGTGGTGGAATGGTGTTTAAATAGGAGAAAGTATAAAAGGTGGAAGGATTTGGTGGGATTGTGGGTAGAGGAGTAATTAGGGTGAGGGATTTGAGGGGTTTGATTGATAGGATTGAGGTGGAGTTAATGTGGAGTGTGGGAATAGATGAAAAGGTGGAAAATAGGGAAAATGGGACGGGTTTTCTGACTGGTAGGTTTCTGATGCAACATGTGTCCTCCACACATCTCTAAAAATTATGCTTTTGATTTGACACTCAAACTGGAAAAACCTTGCTCGCAACCGGTAGGTAACTCCCGGTTTACTAGGCTTCTTTTCCCGCATTTCTCTGTACTCCTTTCTCTCGCACACTTTATAATAACTTCCTACTCAATCCCGACCTCAAAATGACTAGTTCCTTACTCCTTTGTTGCTATTTCCGACTCAATCCTAACCTACTTTACTAGAATCCACAACGAGTAAAAAAACCTTCCACACACCTCACGGTTTCAAGCCTAAGTGCGGTAGATGAAAAAGAGCTCGTCCCTTCATTCAGCCTACTTTTATTCATTCCTATTCTATCTAAGGGTTCAAGAGAATAGTTCGAGTTTAAAGTCGTCACCTGACTTACCTTCCTTGGATCTTCAATCACCAAAAGTCGGGGCCTTAACTCGCCAAACTTGCACCTTTGAGGTTTCAACCGGCCATGCTCTTCCCTTCTCGTCGGTCATTATCTTTCGAGAGTGCCTTATCCTGGTTTTCTATAAAACTTTGAGCTCTCTCTTCCTAGCACGCCTCTCCTTTTGCTCGTGTGCTAGGTCATCCTCTGCTTTCAAGATTTAACCTTATGCCTAAGGATTCCACATTTTCCACTTTGAACTCTAATCTTTCACTACGCAATACGGAAGGACTAGCTTTCCTGAGCGCCTTGTTGTGGTCCTTTTCTTCACTCTCTCTAAGCATTAATCTCATGAATAATTGCTCACATGTTTCCATTAAAACCTCTCATTGCTTATGCCCTTCCTTCTATATCTCCATGATTTTCACTTTTCCCGAACGATAAGTCATCTTGCAACTTTCCGGCCTATTATCTAAGGGCTCCAGGATTTTCATTGATACGGCATCATTGTTCAATCTTAAAGTGATCTTGATGACGGTTAAAATAGTCTATCCTACGGCATCAATATTCTATCCATTATGAGCTAAAAGTAGTTGTTTCGACCTATAAATATGAACCATTTACGTTGAATATCATATGTCGGGTTCGTGAGTCGAGAAATATGCACTTAGCATTTATTTTCCCTGCTTTCGATATTATTTCATGTATTATTTGATGATTTTCAGGATACGGAATATTCAATGAGCATGATGGATGAATACTGGAGTGGATCGAATGAAAAGAATGGGCCTAGGTATTCTAGAAGCATCCAAGTTAAGTCGGTCAAGAAAAGGACGAAATCACCCTCGATAACCAAGTGGTCGGTGCCGACTTACCGAGGTCCCGTAAGCTTCCAAAATGCGTTTTCTTGGATGAGAGATCAAACTAGATGATTCTAAGTCGGTTTAGATAGCTATAAATAAGAGGCTTCGCCTCAGAACACAAGTGTACAATTTTCAAGACAAATATTATGCAATAAAAGTTCTTAGTTCTTTATTTTATTTATTTTATGAGTTCTGGTCGGAGAGACGATGGAGTCGCCGCCTAGGGAGAGATCCGAAGGAGATCTACGCTCGTCTTCGAGGGTATGATTTTTTGTCTTTTCCAGGATGTAGATCTATCGTCGTTATATTCGACTAGCATGTTTTAATTGCTTATTTAGTTTAATTATGTAGAAGTTAGTTTATTTTACCCCATGTGTTATAGATCTGATTAGTTGGTGAAGAAATCATGAAATAGTAGTTGCGTTCTTCAGATCTGCGACGGTCTATATCGCTAGATTTGGATACCTAGTAAATTACTAATTCATGATAATGGGCGCCAGCTACGTTGATCGATAGATTTAATTTACATGTTTTTAGCCAGATAAACTATTTGCGTGTTTGTCCCGGATTTATCTAACAAGTAATAATATTTATAAACCGGTTAACCTCAAGTATATGGATCGTAGTATGGAGGCTAATGCCGGGTCGATCTTACGGGGAACTAGACGAATGTGAATCCTAGCTTTTGTTTTTAAATAACTATTGTCACGAAACTAACCTAAACAGGGAACTAAAACTGGACAAACATGCTGAAAATAAACTAGACAGAGGATGAAATCCAAAGCTAGGAAAGATTGAAAGCGATAAACTAAACTAAACTAAAGTGCAGAAAGAGTAGACTAATCTAACAATTCAAGTTCAAGGATTAAAATCAAATTATAACGAACGAACAAGCAATTGATCCACCTATCCTATCAACATTCAATTCTAATTCGGATTAATTCGTGATCTCTACTCAAGTCGTGATTCACCTAATCGAAGGCATAAACTCCTACTCAGAGACAAGTTCGCTTCTAATCTTTTATCTCTCGATGTTAAAGATTACGTCTTTCTAACCTAGGCGTGAAATCTTTCAATTTCTAATCTAGAGATTTAATCTAATAACTTTCGTTTTGATTAGATTAAAGGTCTAAACTTTTATCATGGTGATCTAACATTAACATGACTCTCATCAAGTTAAAACAATCATAAAAGCAACGATCTTTCGATGTAATTGCAATACATAATGATAAACAATGATAAAAGAAACAACTTCAAGTAGAAACTCACGAATTAATCACGAACAAAACCGAATTGTTGAATTGACGGCTTCACAACGCTTGTTCAAAGAGGGATTAGCCTCTTAGCATCCTTTGAAAGCTTGAAATTGATGAAATAAAGAACATAAATCTAACTATCTAATCTAGATGTTTTATTGCATAAAACCGAAAATAAAGGAGTAAAAATGCAGCCAAGCCGCCTCTCCTCAGGTTTAGGGATCGAATTGTCTCATTAGGGTTTGGGAAATCGCGCTATTTATAGATTTTTAGGTCGGTTTCATTGAAAGTCGGTGCCGTGGGACGCCCGTCCACAACCTTGGACGCCGCCCCAGCCTCTATGAACGGAGAATGAACGCCGCTCGTAACGCGTCGAACTCTCGAATGTAAAATACGATTCGACGCCGCTTCACTTCTATGGACGCCCGCCCACTACCTTGCTCTAGTATTTTGCTCATAACTTCACTTCTAGGGCTCCAAATGAGGTGATTCAACATGCGTTGGAAAGATATTTCAATCCTCTACAACTTCCATCAAGACAACTTTCCCTGAAAGTGCCTACCAGTGTGGACAAAATCCCCATGAAGTGCCTGGTTCCGGTTCCTTCAATGATTCTTCACTTAAACATCTTTCAACTCTTCCATCTTCATGTGATCATCGTTTAAGCTCCTTACTCATCATGAAAACGCATCAACAACATGATAGAAACATGCAAAATGTAACATCATATTTAATAAACATAAAACAATCGATAAAATCACGTAAATATCTCGATTTTGCATTTAAACACATTTAAAACTCGTTTGCTCAATAAATCTAATAAGCACTTACTTTTCTATGCAATTTATCGATTATGGGAGAAATCGCATTAAATATAACGGTATAAATCACATAAAATCACCCTTAATGTTGTTATCATAAATTAACAGAAGGACTATTAGTGAAGTGTTAATTAGGACATTATCTAGAATGGACCCTATGAACGTGATGGTCAATGTCGCCATACCGCTCAGGCGGAGTTTGCGGTATGAGTTAGCGCTCAATATCGATACTCTAGTTCTTTATGCGTATGGGCTATTACGGACCAAATAAGGAGGGTAGCTTATGTGATAGATTGTCTCATCGCCATTGTCGGAGTAGATAGGGTTATGAGCTATACCAGAAATGAACAATGAATAAATTCACCAATGTGGAGGATTTGCATGTGTGGGGGAATAACTAATTACTCTGTAATTGAACTAATACCTTAGAAACTATAGTTTGCTTCGCTGAACTTGCATAATCTTGCTAGTTGATTGTTACCAATTTTACTACTATCTATATTATAGTTGGTCGTAGATCGTTATCGTGATGGATATTCAATCTTGATAATTAGACGTTCTTACGAGTCTCTCGTGGGATCGATCTTGACTCGCCGTGCAAGACTGCTATGATAGACCAAGTCCTATTGCTAGTAAGTGCTTTGCACGCGATCAAGATTTTTGCGCGCCGTTGCGGGACTCGTGGTCAAGAATACATGTTATTTAAGATTGAGTTTTTGTATATATTTGAGTCTGTTTAATTGAGTTTTTTTAGTCTATTTATACTAGAGTCGCATGCAGTCAAGCTTCGTGGAATTCGGAAGAAAATTGCCACCGGTTTACCGAGGGTCTGCCCTGATAAACCGAGGGTTCCAATTTTTCCAGAATCGTTTCTGTTAGTTCAGAGTCGAGTCAGTAGTCAGAGTTTGTATTTTTGAGTCTGCCAGGTGTTTGTAACAGCCGCCGAGGCAAGTCACTAACTGTTTCTTTTTGTTGAGTCTTGAGTTAGCACGAATGGGAGAAGAAATTCCAACTTTGGAAGATATGTAAAACAACTTGGCATGTAACATACATAATGGAGTAGGAGTTGTGGTACAAGAAGATATGAGAACTCTAATGAGTTATGCAATGCCTACGATTGAGCAATTCATGCCAGCAATTGTTCAGCCTGAGGATGCAGCTGAGGTATTTCACCCAAAAAAATATATGATACAAATGGTGACTAACTACACTACTTTTCATGGAGTAATGAATGAGGATCCTAGTGTACACGTTACCAACTTTCTGGAGATAGTCAGCACGGTTAAGCCAGCAGGACTACCAGGAGACATTATCAAGCTGAAATTGTTTCCATTCACTCTGAACGACAAAACGAAGATATGGTTATTGTCTCTAGCACCAGGATCGATTCAAACTTGGACCGATCTGTTGCAAAGTTTATGAATAAGTACTGCCCACCTAGGAAGTCGCTACAGATGCGACAAGACATTATGAATTTCAAGCAGAGACCCACTGAAACCATTGAAGAAGCTTGGGAATGATTTAAGGAAGCACAGAGGAGATGCCCTCATCATGATATCACTTTTCCCGTATGAATTCATAGTTTTTATCACGGATTGCGGCCAAGTGAACAAATGACAATTGATGCCTAAAGCAACGGATGTTTTGCATTGCTATCACCTGAAGAAGTTGAAGAGAAATTGGAACAAATTGCACTTACAAGTCAATGGGGAACGCATCAAGTTGAAACGGCCAAAGTAGCTGAAGGTGTATTTAGAGAAGATACTTCTCAAAAGATTTTATACCAGATAATGACGATGAATGAGAAGATAGATGGCATGCAAGATCGCATAGCCAAGGTTGAGAAAGTTCAAGAGGATCAAGCAGCCAACACCGAGGACATGAACTATGTAGGAGGCAAGGAAATCCTTATGAGGCGGATATCGCCCATGTTCTCACGACCACCCTGGTTTTAGACTGAGTGACCCTGCTGGGGGTTTTCGACAAATTGATTCAAAATATGGAGAGAGACCGAGACAAACCGGTGTATTCATGCCTCAATTCAATAAGTCCGGTAGTTGGGAAGTAGCCATGGATAAAATGAGCTCAACTGTGACCGATACGGTCAATCAACTTACGAAATCCATGACTGAACTGAATACAAACTTCACCATATATTTTCAGAAGAATGATACAAGACTTACCAATCAAGAAGCCTTAGTGCGTGAATCTATCGCACAAGTGGGGCGATTGCGTAACATGTGTCACCCATCCTCCGGAGGATTGCCAAGCACACCGAGAAGAACTCCAAGGATGTAAATGCAATCATGACTAGAAGCGGAAAGGAAATCGCCTCGGACTCGATATACCAACTATCCAGGTAGAATCGTAAAGCGCCGCCAGCAGTAACGCATCGTAACTGAGAAAAAGATGGGCCGGTAACCGGGACACTACTCGATAAACCGAGTCCGAAAACTCGCAGACAAGCAGCAGAGCAAGCACGCCAACAATTATGTCTCCATGAAATGTAACTATTAATCCTGCTACTTTACCCTATCCCCCTAGGAAATATAAGCCGAATAATGTTGATGCGCATTATAAAAAGTTTATCGAGATGTTTAAAAAGTTGCAAGTAAACATACCTTTGGTAAGCTCCGGGTGGAATGCCGGAGTATGCAAAATTCTTAAAAGAAGCGATATCTACCAAAAGGAAATTGTTAGACTTGAGACTATATGCCTTAACGAGGAATGCTCGGCGCTTTTGCAATGCAAACCGCCTCCCAAGTGTAAAGATCCCAGGAGCTTCCTCATACCATGCATAATTGGAGGAGTATGCGAGAAAAAAAGCATTGTGTGATCTTGGAGCCGTTGTCAACTGATGCCACTATCCATCTTTCATAAATTATGCATGAAGGAGTTAAATGAAACATCTATAACCCTTCAATTATCGATAGGTCAATGAAGCAACCTTGTGGAGTGGTGCATGATGTTTTGGTGAAAGTTGATAAGTTTGTATTCCCCTGTAGACTTTGTGGTGCTAGACATGGAAGCTAACCATGATGTTCCATTGATCTTAGGAAAACTCGTCTCTAGCTACGAGCAAAACATTGATAGATGTTCTTAAGGGTGAGCTGATTCTCGAGAGTGAATGAGGACAAGGTAGTATTCAATGTGATGAATTCAATGAGATATGCTCAAGATGAAGGAGAAGCAAAGTGTTACATGCTAGATGCCATAGATGAACTTGTGATGGAACTATATCGCTAAAGTGTCACTAGACCTCAAGTATCTCGAGACTTTACTCCCGAAAGAAGAGGAAAGTTATGAGGAAACCGGCATGGGTGTAAGTGAAGGTCAAGTGAGAAATTGAGCCTATATCTTCGTGGATTTAGGAGGAACCATTCATAGACCTTCGTGGCACAAGTTCTTTGACCTACAATTGATTGGTAAGTCGTTAATATCATCATTAAATGAGCCACCAAGGAATTT
The DNA here is from genome assembly GCA_026214975.1 of Gentiana macrophylla. Taxonomy (NCBI): domain Eukaryota; kingdom Viridiplantae; phylum Streptophyta; class Magnoliopsida; order Gentianales; family Gentianaceae; genus Gentiana; species Gentiana macrophylla. The sequence continues at coordinate 126,420 of JAOBSW010000313.1, forward strand.
AACGTTAAAACCTTTGCCTTCTCACCAAGTATGTATACTTACAAGATGATACTCTCCCTTATAATTTCAGCAAGCCATTATCATCTTTAGAGGAAGAGAAACTTTTAAGAGTACCGAGAGAGCATAAGGAAGCGTTTGGGTGGATGATTGCGAGATATTAGAGGAATAAGCCCATCGGTGTGCATACATAAGATCTCTCAGAGACCGAGAAGAAAGCGGTAGCACAACCTCAAAGGAGGTTGACGCCACAACCGAAGGATGTTGTTAAGGAAGAGATCATAAAGATGTTAGAGATGGGAATCATTTTCCCATTGCGCATAAAGGAGTGGGTAGGCCCGATTCATGTGGTGCCTAAGAAATGAGGATTCACTGTCCAAACTAATGAGTTTGATGACCTAATCCTCGTGAGATTAATTCACTGGACATCAAGTCTCGCATTGACTTTAAAATCGAATGATTCAACTCAGAAAGATCATTTTCCTATCATTCATTGATCGATGTTGGAATGATTAAGCGGTCATGCGTTTTATTGTTTCTTAGATGGATAGTCGAGTTATTATCAGATCCATATTGACCCCGAGGACCGCTGAGAAAACAACTTTCACATGTCCCTATGGAACTTTTGCGCATAATCGCATGCCTTTTGGGTTATGTAATGCACCAAAGAACATTCCAAAGGTGCATGATGTCATTATTTGCGGACATGGTGGAGGATTTTCTAGAGACTTTCATGGATGATTTCTCTGTATTTGGAGATAGCTTTGATAAATGCTTGGACAATTTGAGTAATGTGCTAAAGAGATGTGAAGAGACACCTTGTACTTAATCGGGAAAAATGCCATTTCATGGTTACGTATGAATAGGGTTGGGTCACAGGATTTCAAAGAAGGGGAATGGAAGTTGATAGAGCAAAGATAGAGGTGATAGAGAAGTTACCCCTCCAACGAACTTAAAAACGCTATGAGCCTTTCTTTGCCACGCAGATTTTATAGAGGTTTATCAAGGACTTCTCTAAAGTTTCTAGACCTTTGACGGAATTTCTTGAAAAGATGTACCTTTCATATTTGGAGAAGAGTTCAAGAAAGCATTCAACACATTGAGTTTAATGCTTATAACCGCTTCAATTCGTTAGCACCGATTGGAACAAACCTTTTCACCTTATGTGTGATGTGTTTACACGGCGCTTGGAGCAAACCTTAGACAAAGTGGAGGATAAAATCTTTAAGCCTATCTATTATGCCACTGCATTCTTTAATAAAGGCCTAGAGGAATTATGCAACTACAGAAAGGAACTCTTAGTTTGCCATATTTGCATTTGACAAGTTTCGACCTAATCTAATAGGATCGAAAGTCACCAGATTCATCGACAATGCGACTTTGAAATACCTTTTAACCAAGCAAGACTCCAAGCCGTGATTATTAAGATGGATTTCTACTCTTACAAGAGTTTGATGTGGGAAATCAAAGATAAAAGGATCCGAGAACTGTGTGGTGACCACCCGTCAAGGTTAACTTTGTTGGAAGAAGAGCAACCGACCGAGATAAGAAAGCTTTCTTAATGAACAACTTTTTCCGCCTCGGTGGTGGCTCGAAAGTTGAATCTTAGACCCAATATCATACATCAAGAGTGGGCAAGGTATACCCTTGGTTTGCCAATATTGTCAATTACTTAGCAGAAAGTACACTACCACCATAATTCAATAATGCAGTTAAGAAAAGTTTTACATATCCAAGTATTATCATTGGGGACGATCCTACCTATACAAATTGTGCATCGATGCCATTCTTAGGAGATGCATCCACGATGATGATATTCCAAGAATTATGCACATGTGTCATGCTAGAGAAGTCAGAAGGTCATTATGGGCGGACAAGACAAAGAACAAAGGTATTGTAGTGCGGATTCTACCGCCGACAATTCATAAATATGCTTACGAGTTTACAAGATCCTGTCATTCTTGTCAAATGATCGCAATATTTCTAAAGCGGAACGAGATGCCACCGCAGAGTATCTTAGAAGTGGAAGTATTCGATGTTTGGGGAATTGATTTTGTTGGGCCATTCACATCGCCAAAATCAAATCGTTACATCCTGGTAGTAGTCGATTATGTTTCCAAATGGGTGGAAGCAATAGCTTCACCTACTAATGATTCTAGGTTGTCTTGAGGTTCCTTAAGAAAAACATTTTGACGAGGTTTGGAGTACCAAGAGCCATAATTAGTGACGGAGGGAGTTATTTCTCGTAATAGGTTGTTTGAGAAGTTGTTGATGAGATATGGGGTTAGACATAAGATTGTAGCAAAGATATCACCCTGACGAGTGGACAAGTAGAAGTCACTTAAGCAGAGAGATTAAAAGAATTTTAGAAAAGACTCGTGAATCCCACGAGGAAGGATTGATCTTTGAAATTAGATGACGCGCTTTGGGCATGTAATGCACTTATAGGTCCACGATTGGTGTGTCACCATATATGATAGTGTTTGAAAAGCATGTCATTTATGGTAGAACTTCGAGCACCGAGCACGGTGGGCTATGAGGTTTCGAACATGGATAAGGATTTAGCCGGTGAAAAGAGAATGCTAGAGTTGAATAGATTGGAAGAGTTTAGACTTCAAGCATATGAGAATGCAAGGATTTACAAGGAAAGAACGAAACGCCTGCATGATAAGAGGATTCTGAACCGCACATTTCAAGTAGAGATAATGTGTCGGTATACAACTCGCGTCTTCGTCTATTTCCAGGGAAGCTGAAGTCTAGATGGTATGGACCACATGTAGTCACGAAAGTCTACAATTTAGGTGCATGTGAAATTAGACATGAACACTCTAAGCAAACTTTCACTGATTAACGGCCACAAAGCAAAACATTACCTCGAGCACACCTATAACCCTCGAATTGGAAGTCTTTACGTTAAAGGAGCCGGAATATAAATGAAGGAGCCCTTTTAGTACAGTCAAGCTGACGACTATAAACTCAGAACTATTTCTAAACCCTTATTTATTGATTTTGTTTATATTGAGTCAATAAAGTAGCATGACGATCGCAAGGTTTTTCATCACATATATATTCAATATCCGACTAGATGTATGTGGTTTTTTTCCTTCAAGATTCTCATGTGATACCTCGTAAAGTTTATGCGCCTTGCTTAGGCCGATGAAAGAATAAAGTGGCTTTAAACAAAGCCACAGACATTACTCTGGTATGCACAATTACCGCCACCTTATTTTTTATTGCCCTTCGATGTTACTCACAGCTTTTGGAAGAATTTGGAATGCATGTAGTAACTTGGCAGAGGAATAACCTCAGAGCTAATGATTTCGCTCTCCAGATTCGCTTTGACTCACCACATTTCCAGAGCTAATTACTTTTCCTTTTCTTTATTATTAGTCAATGGGGACAATGTCTATAATAAGTAGGGGCACGATCTTAGTTGGTTAGTCGCAAAAGGGAATATTTTTGAAAATTTAACACTGCTTTTAGCTTGCTATTTGCACGCTTTCGATAAGGAATCGGTAGAAAAGGAGCCCAAGTTCGATTGAAGTGAGCTATAGCATATTCAATTTAGTATGAAAGAATGAGCATATGTTATGTTGCGTGAAGTAGTAACTTATTAATTATTATTCTATCATTGCAATCAATATTTGAGCACATAACCGAGTAAGAAGTGTTTAAGATTAGATGATGAGTTGTTTTAACCGGGAATCATTATTTGTCTGTCTATATACTTTAACAAATTGTTGTAAGACAAGTGAAGCAACTTGATGACGAAAGGTCCTCGGATAAACGGACTTGTGAGAGAGAGAGAAAAAGTGTGGAAATCTACAGGAGAGAAAAAAATGAAAAAAAGAAAAAGAAAAAAATTATTATTATATGCAATAAACAGAAGAATGAGGGAAGCAACCGTGTAAAAGGGCATGACCTCTAATCAAAGAAACAAACGAGACTTAAGAGCGATGCTCACCCCTGAGTCCGCCTCGACCCAATTACGGTACCATGTGTGTAACCAAGTCTAAAAGCAAGATGAGCGAGTGTATGTGCAAGCAAGTTAAGATTGTGTGGTTAATGCAACTTGATTCTCTTCACGCAACTGACTATCACGATCGATTCATCACACGCAGACATTGATGTGTGATAAGTAGTTATTAATGAGGAGCTTTATGGATCAGGGCTTAATGTATGTTTTCGCCAAATCTTTATTGAATATGTGATAGTTGATGGGTAATTGTTCTCGGAGGTAAATTCGCTTGATACTCGCCATGGACGCAGCGTATAGGCTAATTGGGGTAGTTGATGACGGTTAAAATAGTCTCATCCTACGACATCAATATTCTATCCATTGGCGAGCTAAAAGTAGTTGTTTCGACTCCCTATAAATATGAACCATTTACGCTTGAATATCATATGTCGGGTTCGTGAGTCGAGAAATCGCACTCGCTTATTTTTCCGCTTCGATATTATTTAGTGTATTATTTGATATTTTCAGATACTGCAATATCAATGGTGCACGATGGACTTAATCCGAGTGGATCGAACGTAAAAGAATGGGCTCTAGGTATTCTAGAAGCATCCAAGTTAAGTCGGTCAAGAAAAAGGATTTTAAATCACCCTCGTAACCCGAGGGTCGGTGCCGACTTACCGAGGTCCCGTAAGCTTCAAACGCATTTTCTTGTGTAGAGGGTCAAACTAGATGATTCTAAGTCGGTTTAGATAGCTATAAATAAGAGGTTTCACTCGTAACACAAGTGTACAATTTTCAAGACAAATATT
>JAOBSW010000630.1:0-150295 GCA_026214975.1 Gentiana macrophylla
GCTTTCAAAACTACTCATGACAACGTTATCCGCTATACCCCTGGTTAGCTCGTACACTTTGTAAAACCGCTCGTAATAAGCGTGAGTGCCCTCACTGTCGCTTTGTCGGACCTCGTGTGAGTCGATATGCCGTCTTTTAGGTCCCCCACCGACTTGAATTTCGCTATAAACTTGTTGATCAGGTCATCCCATGATAAAATCGATCCAGGAGGAAGGCTGCGGATCCATGATCTTTGCCGATCTTGCATTGATCCCACAAATGCTATACACCAAGCCTCATCGCCAGAGGTACACAAAGCGATTACGCTTTGAAAAGCGGATAGCCAATCCAGAGGATCTGTCGCTCCGTGGTAGTTTATGAAATTGGGATAGTGAGTTCCTCCCTTGGAGGCGCTTTTCAGTATGCTGGGATGAAGCACACTTGTTCCCCATGTCGGAACCGTTTTAACACCCTTTGTTCCTTTCTGTAATTCCTCTATCTGTTTTTTCATGATGCCTATCTCTTCCTGATTTGGGGGTTGAGGTGGGAGCGCAACATAACTTTCTTCAATTTCCGAGTCCCCCTGTCCTTCCAAGCGGGTGCGAACTCGCCGAGTGTTCTTTGGTCGCATTGGGGCTGCACCGCGATCGTCGATCGCGGGCCCCAGTCTACCAAGTGCAGATTTCCTACCTCTCTAGGATGTGAGGTTGCATGACTACTCTCCTCTATTTCCGATCGCTGTGGTCGAACCGTTTTTGGAGGAATGAATGTGGGCTGAATCTCGGTTTGTGCGGGTTGAGGAGGGTTGAATTTACGGATTGACCGAGGAGGTAATCCTTCTGCAATGAGTAGTGCATTTCCTTCCCGCATTTCTTCAACATATTCCATGTGCGCTTGCAAAGCTATTTTATATGTATCTTGTTGTGGGGGAGCTCCCCCGGCTGAAATAGCTTCTTGTTCGTTAGTTGGGTTGGATGTCCCCACGATTCCTTTTCCTTGCTTTTCCTAACCGCTTCTCGTGTATTTCACGGGCTTTAGTCCTTTCCCCGTATATATGCTCGCATGTCGGTTGTGAGGCGGGGTTGACATCTGCCCGTCGACATAACCCTTCGGCTAGCCTCTCCACGCGTGGCGTCTTGGCGCTCCACGTGGCGATCCCCGATTCATTTGCCTTTGCGGTGTTGCGGGGTTCATGTTTTTCCCGCCACCATGACTTATGATTTTTGGGCGGGTATTTTTCCGACTTCAGAATATAAGGTAACGATTGTTTGTATTTCAAAGCGGTTTGCAGCGAAAAAGATGACCAAACTTTCCTTACTTGAAGATCTGAAACCGATGAAAAGATGTATAAACCAACCTGGGTATTTTAAATGGACTCAAGTGTGAGTTTGCAATGAAGTTGATGATCTCCTCTGCGTAAGTTGGTGAGAGGAAGTGAGCAGCGGTTTCTGGGCTGTATTATCCCAAAAAGTTCAAAGCTTTGGTGACCGACAGACTGATGATGATAACTTCGCCTGAGACACCGTGAAATTGTCTTTGTGATGGAGCAAGTGGCCTCCAAATGCTGAATGAAAATGAAAGTTTCCCGGTAACGGAGCCAACTGATGTTGCGTGGAACACCAGATTTGCGGTAAATGAGTGTTTATCTTGAGGATATAAGGCTGATATGAATGATTTCTCCGGTGTGGTTAGGGTGGCGAGTAAGAACAAGGCTGCCGGATCAGTTTACAAGATGAACAAGTTAATCTGTCGACAAATTGGCAGAGTTTCTGCTTGTATTAGATTTTATAGTTAAAGCTTGAGAGAGAGTCCCCTTTACAATGTGATCCCATATATATAGGCTAAAAAAGTAAGTCGGTTCACTGTTCATTGATAAGACAACTTAGAATACATAGCTAAGTTAAGCATGCATGCAATACAAGTGTCCTATCTAGCTGTAAAGTGTTGCCAGCTGGATTGGCCAGCTGGGTAAGCATGGCGAACAACGAGTCTGGAGAAGTATGGTTGAGTAGCGGACTCGTTTGTGCCTTTATGCATAGGGTGGAATCACGTGGAGAGAATGAGTCCGTCTTACCGTTAGCGGACATGATCCGGCTTACTGTTGGCGGATAGGCCTTGGCTCATAGCTAGCGGCCAGAAGATGCTTGTTGGCAGCGGCCAGCGGAGGTAAAAGCCCATCATCTGTGTTGACGGGCCAAGATTGTAGGCCCAATATGGATGAACAGGGCCCCATTCCAATCCGGGTATATCAGCTACTAGTAGGACGCTAATTGATGTTTACAAAGGCGAGTTGGTGTTAAGAGTGAACGAAGAGAGAGTTGCATTCAATGTCTTCGACACTATGAAGCAACCTGATGATGGAGAGGATGCATGTTTCATGTTGGATTCCATTGATAGGATCGTTCAAGAATTTCAACAACATGAAAGCATCAAGGATTTCTTGGATCTTTGTCTTAGAAGAAGAAGATGAAGTCAAGTGCGTGAGTAGTGAGGAGGAGAAGATGATATGGCCGAGGATGTAGTAGAGGACCCCAAGACTGTAGAGGAAGTAAGTCTTTGCGGAGATTGAAAGATTCTATCATAGACCAACGTGGCATAAGTACTTGAACTTAAACTCACTTTGGTCAAAAGTTGAAGACCTCTTTGGAAGAACCTCCCACAAATTTGACTTTAAAACCTCTTCCTGCGAATTTGAAGTATGTGTTTCTTCAAGATGAGACTTTGCCGCTAATCATATCTTCTTCCTTGACGGACTTACAAGAGGAGAAACTAATGAGAGTTCTGAGAGAGTACCGTGGAGCATTTGGATGGACCATAGCTGACGTTAAGGGCATTAGTCCTAGCGTATGTATGCACAAGATCTCCGTGGACCCGGAAAAGAAAGCGGTTGCACAACCTCAAAGGCGTTCAACCCCACAATTAAAGGACGTGGTTAGGGATGAGGTTATAAAAATGCTAGAAATGGGAATTATATTTCCAATTGCTGATAGCGAATGGGTAAGCCCTATCCATGTAGTCCCCAAAAAGGGAGGATTGACGGTGCAAGCCAATGAGTTGAATGAGTTAATTCCTGTGAGGCTAATCACCGGTCATCGAGTATGCATAGACTTTAGGAAACTAAATGATGCAACTCGTAAGGACCACTTTCCTCTTCCCTTCATCGATCAAATACTCGAGAGACTGAGCGGGCATGCTTTCTATTGTTTTCTTGACGGGTATTCGGGATATTATCAAATCCACATCTCGCCCGAAGATCGTGAGAAAACAACATTTACATGCCCATATGGGATGTTATAAAACGGATGGAGATAACTTCAGATGCAAGAAACCGAAACAGAAGCAATCAAACATAAACAATCAAAGGAGAAAAGCGAAACAAGAAGAACATGATTTAACGTGGAAAACCTCTCGGTGGGAGAGGTAAAAACCACGGGCGTAAAAGAGATATTTTATTATGCCTTTGAATTTTCTGATTTCAACACACCCGGATAATGAGACAACAAGCTGTATTTATAGGCACAAATCCACAAACCCTAGCCGCCAGAATCTTTGTCTCAAGTACCATAAATACCCCTACACGTGTCCTCCTTTTAATGACCTTTGTATGCCATTTGTCACATAATGAAGTAATGAGATGTGGGACCTCTTTGTATTCAGGGACTCAGCAGACTATCACCCCGGCGATAGTCACCTGCCGGCGAAGCTTCAGTGAGACTCCACCCTCTTGAAGCCGCAATTGAATACACTTCTCGGTGACCATCACTCATTTGAGTCTTCGGATTGGTTCCACCAAAATGTAGAGTTTAAGTCACCTTCTCGACAAATCTCCACCTTGACTTCAACTCTCCCAGAGTCAAACAGATTGCATAACCGGATGTACTTGTACCGGATGCATTCGTCAATGCGGATGTACTTGTACCGGACTATCTCCACAAGATCCACTCCACCGATCGCCTCGGTAAAGTTTCGAGAAAGCAGATTATAAGCTTTGAATATTTGATGAAGTCCAGGCAAAGTGGAACTTACTCTCTTTGAATCTGGTTTAGTGAACATATCGGCCAGGATTCTCCTTTGTGCCAATCTTCTTCACCACAACCCTCTTCTCATTCCTCAAGAAATGATACGACATCAATATGCTTGGTTCTCTCGCGATGAACCCGATCCTTGGCTAAACATATTGCACTAAAATTTGTCACAATATATATCACTGATCGATGCAACCCCAAATCACCGACTAGCCCCTTCAACCGAGATACCTCCTTATTTGCTTGAAGAAGAGCCATATATTCTGCTTGATGAGTTGATAAGGCTCATCAGAGCCTGAAGAGTAGCTTTCGGTGACTCTGCATTTCCCAATGTAAACACATAACCGAGTCATTGATTTTCTAACATCAACATCACTGCATAATCGGCATCACAAGAGCTTTGTGACTGCACCCGATATCACCTCCATAAATGAGACCAACATCATTTGTACCTCTCGGTACGAATATCCTTTTAATGACTTTCCGGTGTTCCTTACGAGGTTGAGCCATAAACCTCGCGACAACACTAATCGCCAGAGCGGATCAGGCCTAGTGCACACCATGGCATACATCGATCGCTAAATTGCACTAGCATAGGGAACTTTGACATATACTCCTTCTCTTGGTGATTGTGAAGCATAAGCAGACAAATAAACATTTGATGCCATAGGAGTATCTATTGGTTTTGGTGAGACATGCCAAACTTGGCCAATATCTTACGCACATAACCCTCTTGAGACAAGAACAATTTCTTCGACTTCTATCTCTCCAGATCTCCATCCCCAAGATTTTCTTGGTTTGCACCTAAATCCTTCATTTCAAATTCAAAGACTAAGAAGGTTCTTGATTTTGAACATCAGACTTTCTTCTTTGCAGACTATCAAGCATGTCATCCACATATACAGGACAAGATAGATATATGATCCATCTTTCAAACAGATCGTAGTAGTACAACAAATGATCATATGGACTTCTGTTGTAACCCCTTTGAAGCATGAAAGCTGTCACAAACCTTTTATACCATCGCCTTGGAGCTTGCTTCAAACCATACAAAGATTTCTTCAACTTGCAAACATAATTTTCCTTTCTAGGAACTTGAAAACCTCAGGTGTGTCATGTATATCTCCTTATCCACCTCACCATGTAGAAAAGCGGTTTTCACATCTAATTGCTCAAGTTCAGAGATCTGTTGTGCCACCATTGCTAGTAACACCACGATTGAAGTGTGTCGACCCTTTGGTGAAAAATTTCATCAAAGTCAACCCTTCCTTTTGATCAATCCTCTTGCAACCAAGCGTGCCTTATACGACCCGACTTCGCCTTTGTTATTCCTTCCTTTTCTTGAAAATCCATTTACAAGTCACAACTCCCTTGTCAAGAATTTGTTTGACCAATTCCCAAGTCCGATTCTTCAATAATGACTCCATTTCATCTCCCATGGTCATGCATGCCTTTGAGATGCTTCAGTACATATCTTTGCTCTGTAAGTAGTAGGTTCAAAGAACCTCTACTTCTTGAAAGAACTTGGAGTGCATATCCATGCCAAATCATCATATCCATATCTCTGAGGTATCCCAACATTAGATCTTCTAGCTCGGGTTTGGCGCCTAGCCTCTGGCGATCAATGTTTTGTATGACGCCCTGGCGAGGTCTCAAAGAGCCGGCTTGGATCTGATCTCTCGGTTCATTATCCAGATCAGTATAGTGTTGATTTGGATCCACCGATTGTTGCATATCGTAGACTCCACCAAGCTCCACTGTTTCTCAACACTATCATATTAAAGATCTGGTTTCGCACTCAGTGAGACCTCCCACTCGATGAGTTTAACATAGAATTTTCATCAAACACAACGTCCTTGCTGAGGATTACTCTGGACTCTGCTGATGACCAAATTCTATATCCCTTCACTCCATCACCATACCCCACAAACACTCCCTTCTTGGCTCTTGGTTCTAACTTCCCTTCATTAACATGATAGTAAGCTGTACTCCCAAAAACCCTTAGAACTGAGTAGTCAGCAGGCTTGCCTGACCACATCTCAAATGGTGTCTTGAGATTGATTCTGTGTGAGGGCTCTGTTGATTAAGTAGCAAGTCGCCTTGTCTTATGACCTCGCCCAAAATCTCCTTGATAAACCAGCTTGAGAAAGCATACATCTTGCCCTCTCCAGTAGAGTTTGATTCATCCTTTCAGCTACACCATTCTGCTGAGGTGTATTCCTTACAGTATGATGTCTGGCAATACCCTCAGCTGCACAAAATGAATCAAAATCCGTCCAGCAGAATTCCAGACCATTATCATCACGAAGCTTCTTGATTTTCTTGCCTAACCGATTCTCCACTAGGGCCTTCCACCGCTTGAAGTTCTTGAATGCATCACTTTTGTTCTTCATCATCACCACCCAAGTCATCCTTGAATAGTCATCTATGAATGACACAAAATATCTGTGACCACCCAATGACTCAACTCTTGATGGACCCCAGTGATCTGAATGGATATAATCAAGTGTTGCCTTTGTATTGTGCAACCTCTTTGAGAATTTACTTCTATGCAACTTCCCAAACACACAATGTTCACAAAATTCAGATTCTTGACCTTATATCCCCAAGAAAACTCTCTTGAAGAAAGAATGCATACCCTTTCACCCATGTGACCTAGTCTCATGTGCCATGGTGAGTCTGAGATCAGTGAGAATCTGAGCCGAGGATGCAACAAAGAAGAATGTTGGATCTGATGAGATCCTTGTAATATATACAAGGTTCCCTCTTGATGCCTTTGAGGACTACAATCTGAATCTTTGAAGACACTCGGCTATCCACCTTCACCCTTGAAATTGAACCCTTGTTGTCAGTGAGATCGAGAGATACCAAATTCTTGGTCATCTGTGGAACATGTCTTACATCCTTGATTGTACAAAATTTACCATCCTCTCGTCCCTTAACTTCTTGAGCCAATTCCACAACTTCTGAGACCTTCTTTGTTGGCCATATAGATTTGACCACCATCTATCCGCTCATACGTAGAAAACCACTCTGTTTGGACAAATATGGTAGGATGCTCCAGAATCAAGTATCCACACATCATTGTGGTGTGTAGAATCTCCCGCAACTAGAACCAGATCCTCATCGATTGCTCAAGAGCCAAGGCTTCTTTGTGCTGTAACTGCCTTCCCCGCTGTTTCTTCTTCCTTGGACAATTGGACTTCCAATGTCCCTGCTCCTTAGAGTAATTACAGACATCAGTAGACTTAGGACCTTTGGACACTGACTTCTTTTTCTTCTTCTGTCCATATCCTTTTTCACTATTGCTGCTAGCTACTAGCCCAGCCAGAAATTTGTCTGCCTTCAAAGACCTTGTGTCTAAGCTCCCTGGCATGTAAGGCGGACCTCACATCCTCTAAAGCTATCTTGTATCCTTTCCAACTATGAAAGATTGCACAAAGTTTTCATATGATGCCGGTAATGACACCAACAGGATTAGGGCTGCATCTTCATCTTCAATTTTAACATCAATATTCCTTAAATCAAGCAATATTGTGTTCAGCTGGTCCAGATGTTCCCTCAGTGGACTTCCTTCATGCATCTTCAAACTGAACAACCTCTGTTTCAACAACAACTTGTTGGTCGCTGACTTGGTCATATCTGAGCTTTCAAGCTTCTTCCACAACTTGGCTGCGGTGTCTTCCTCAGCAACCTCAGTGATAACATCATCAGATAAGCACAACATGATGGTTGAATGTGCTTTCTCTTCCAGACTGGCATAATCTGCTGCACTTGTATTTGGTTTGTCAGATAAAGGATTCCACAAACCTCATTGTTTCAACAAAGGCACGATCTTGATTTGCCCACAGACCAAAAGCATTTTCCTTCCTCAGTAAATTTATCGATTTTTACGTTTCATGCGACATCTTTTCTTGCTAAAGATCACAACTTTATCACGCAGATCCTAGCACCTTGTGAAGGTCTTGGTGAAGATGAAGTTGATCGTCATGCATTGTTTTCTCCGTAACCTTCTCTCGATACCACTTGTTATAAAACGGATGGAGATAACTTCGGATCCAAGAAGCGAAGTAAATGAAGCAATCAAACATAAACAATCAAAGGAGAAAGCAGAAACAAGAAGAACACAGATTTAACGTGGAAAACCTCTCGGTGGGAGAGGTAAAAACCACACGCAGTGAAAGAGATATTTTATTATGCTTTGAATTTTCTGATTTCAACACACCCGGATAATGAGACAACAAGCTGTATTTATAGGCACAAATCCCTAAACCCTAGCCGCCAGAATCTTTGTCTCAAGTACCATAAATACCCCTACACGTGTCCTCCTTTTAATGACATCAGATAGTCGCCACACATGTAATTAATGAGATGTGGGACCTGCTTTGTATTCCAGACTCGGCCAGAGACTATCACCCCGCCGATAGTCACCTGGCGATGTGAAGCTCGATGAGACTCCACCCCACCAAGCCATGAATTGAATACACTTCTCGGTGACCATCACTCGGTGAGTCTTCGGATTGGTTCCACCAAAATGTAGAGTTTAAGTCACCCATCGACAAATCTCCACCTTGACTTCAACTCTCCCAGAGTCAAGCAGATTGCATAACCAGATGTACTTGTACCGGATGCATTCGTCAATGCCGGATGTACTTGTACCGGACTATCTCCACAAAGATCCACTCCACCGATCGCCTCGGTAAAGTTTCCGAAAGCAGATTATAAGCTTTGAATATTCGGTAAGTCCAGCAAAGTGGAACTTACTCTATTTGAATCGGTTTAGTGAACATATCACAGGATTCTCCTTTGTGCCAATCTTCTTCACCACAACCCTCTTCTCATTCCTCAAGAAATGATACGACATCAATATGCTTGGTTCTCTCATGATGAACCCGATCCTTGGCTAAACATATTACACTAAGATGTCACAATATATATCGGCTGATCCCGATGCAACCCCAAATCACCGACTAGCCCCTTCAACCGGATACCTCCTTATTCGCTTCAAGAAGAGCCATATATTCTTGATGAGTTGATAAGGCATCTGTAGCCTGAAGAGTAGCTTTTCGGTGACTCTTGCATTTCCCAATGTAAACACATAACCGATCATTGATTTTCATCTGTCAACATCACTGCATAATCAAGATCACAAGAGCTTCGTGACTGCACCGAGATCACCTCCATAAATGAGACCAACATCATTTGTACCTCTCGTGCACTGAATATCCTTTAATGACTTTCAGTTGTTCCTTACCAGTTGAGCCATAAACTCTGCCGACAACACCGATCGCCTGAGCAGATCGAGGCCTAGTGCACACCATGGCATACATCGATCGCTAGCCCATTGCACTAGCATAGGGAACTTTGACATATACTCCTTCTCTTGGTGATTGTGAAGCATAAACAGACAAATAAACATTTGATGCCATAGGAGTATCTATTGGTTTTGCAGCAGACATGCCAAACTTGGCCAATATCTTCTGCACATAACCCTACTGAGACAAGAACAATTTCTTCTGACTTCTATCTCTCCAGATCTCCATCCCCAAGATTTTCTTGGCTGCACCCAAATCCTTCATTTCAAATTCAGCACTAAGAAGGTTCTTCAGATTTTGAACATCAGACTTTCTTGCTGCAGCTATCAGCATGTCATCCACATACAGGACAAGATAGATATATGATCCATCTTCAACAGATCAGTAGTAAACACAATGATCATATGGACTTCTGTTGTAACCTCTTTGAAGCATGAAAGCTCATCAAACCTTTTATACCACTGCCTTGGAGCTTGCTTCAAACCATACAAAGATTTCTTCAACTTGCAAACATAATTTTCCTTTCCAGGAACTTGAAAACCCTCAGGCTGTGTCATGTATATCTCCTTATCCACCTCACTATGTAGAAAAGCAGTTTTCACATCTAATTGCTCAAGTTCCAGATCCTGTTGTGCCACCATTGCTAGTAACACCCTTATTGAAGTGTGTCTGACCACTGGTGAAAAAATTTCATCAAAGTCAACCCCTTCCTTTTGACTGAATCCTCTTGCAACCAAACGTGCCTTATACGACCCTTCTTACGCTTTGTTATTCCTTCCTTTTTCTTGAAAATCCATTTACAAGTCACAACTCCCTTGTCAAGAGGGTTGTTTGACCAATTCCCAAGTCGATTCTTCAATAATGAATCCATTTCATCTCCCATGGCTGCATGCCACTTTGAGATGCTTCATACATGTCATCGCTTCCTGTAAGTAGTAGGTTCAAAGAACCTCTACTTCTTCAAAGAACTTGGAGTGCATATCCAGCCAAATCATCATATCCATATCTCCTTGAAGGTATCCCAACATTAGATCTTCTAGGTCTGGTGGCGCCTAGCCTCTGGCGATCAATGTTTGTATGACGCCCCTGCTTGAGGTCTCAAGCAGTCGGGTAAAGCTGATCGGTCACGGTTCATTATCCAGATCAGTATAGTGTTGATTTGGATCCACTGATTGTTGCATATCAGTAGACTCCACCTGAAGCTCCACCTGTTTCTCAACACTATCAGATTCAGCACTGGTTTCAGACTCAGTAGACCTCCCCACTGATGAGTTTAACATAGAATTTTCATCAAACACAACGTCCCTGCTGAGGATTACTCTGGACTCTGCTGATGACCAAATTCTATATCCCTTCACTCCATCACCATACCCCACAAACACTCCCTTCTTGGCTCTTGGTTCTAACTTCCCTTCATTAACATGATAGTAAGCTGTACTCCCAAAAACCTTTAGAACTGAGTAGTCAGCAGGCTTGCCTGACCACATCTCAAATGGTGTCTTGAGATTGATTCCTGTGTGAGGGCTCCTGTTGATTAAGTAGCAAGTCGTCTTAATGACCTCTGCCCAAAATCTCCTTGATAAACCAGCTTGAGAAAGCATACATCTTGCCCTCTCCAGTAGAGTTTGATTCATCCTTTCAACTACACCATTTCTTTGAGGTGTATTCCTTATGAGATGATGTCCGGCAATACCTCAATTTGCACAAAATGAATCAAAATCCGTCCCACAGAATTCCGCACCATTATCCGCACGAAGCTTCTTGATTTTCTTGCCTAAGCGATTCTCCACTAGGGCCTTCCAACGCTTGAAGTTAATGAATGCATCACTTTTGTTCTTCATCATCACCACCCAAGTCATCCTTGAATAGTCATCTATGAATGACACAAAATATCTGTGACCACCCAATGACTCAACTCTTGATGGACCCAGCAGGTCTGAATGGATATAATCAAGTGTTGCCTTTGTATTGTGCAACCCTGCCGAGAATTTACTTCTATGCAACTTCCCAAACACACAATGTTCACAAAATTCCAGTTCTTGACCTTATATCCCCAAGAAAAACTCTTGAAGAAAGAATGCATACCCCTTCCACCCATGTGACCTAGTCATGTGTGCCATGGTGAGTCTCATTGAGATCGGTGAAGCTGGCTTGAGGATGCAACAAAGAAGAAGCAGTGCGGATACAATAGATCCTTGTAATATATACAAGGGTTCCTCTTGATGCCTTTGAGGACTACAATGAATCTTTGAAGACATTCACTA
The DNA here is from genome assembly GCA_026214975.1 of Gentiana macrophylla. Lineage (NCBI taxonomy): Eukaryota > Viridiplantae > Streptophyta > Magnoliopsida > Gentianales > Gentianaceae > Gentiana > Gentiana macrophylla. Next base: position 11,585 of record JAOBSW010000630.1, read on the forward strand.
TCCACCTTCACCCTTGAAATTGAACCCCTTGTCATCCAAGAGGATCGAGAGATACCAAATTCTTGGTCATCATCTGTGGAACATGTCTTACATCCTTGATTGTACAAAATTTACCATCCTCTGTCCTTAACTTTACTGAGCCAATTCCCACAACTTTCTGAGACCTTCTTTGTTGGCCATATAGATTTGACCACCATCTATCGCGCTCATAAGTAGAAAACCACTGCTGTTTGGACAAATATGGTAGGATGCTCCAGAATCAAGTATCCACACATCATTGTGGTGTGTAGAATCTCCTGCAACTAGAACAGATCCTCATCGATTGCTCAAGAGCCAAGGGCTCTTTGTGCGAATTGCCTTCTCGCCTTTGTTTCTTCTTCCTTGGACAATTGGACTTCCAATGTCCCCGCTCTTAGAGTAATTACTGGACATCGAGAGACTTAGGACCTTTGGACACCGACTTTTTTCTTCTTCGTCCATATCCTTTTTCACTATTCTTTGCTAGCTACTAGCCCAAAGAAACTGATCTGTCTGTTCCAAAGACCTTGTGTCTAAGCTCCCCTGGCATGTAAAGCGAGACCTCACATCCTCTAAAGCTACATCAGATCCTTTCCAACTATGAAAGATCGCACAAAGTTTTCATATGATGCGGTAATGACACCAACAGGATTAGGCTGCATCTTCATCTTCAATTTTAACATCAATATTCCTTAAATCAAGCAATATTGTGTTCACGGGTCAGATGTTCCCTCGGTGGACTTCCTTCATGCATCTTCAAACCGAACAACCTCTCTGTTTCAACAACAACTTGTTGGTCGGTGACTTGGTCATATCTGAGCTTTCAAACTTCTTCCACAACTTGGTGCGGTGTCTTCCTCAAAGAACCTCGGTGATAACATCATCGATAAGCACAACATGATGGTTGAATGTGCTTTCTCTTCCAGACCGGCATAATCTGCTTTGCACTTGTATTTGGTTTGTCGGATAAAGGATTCCACAAACCTGCTTTGTTTCAACGATTGTCGCGATCTTGATTTGCCCTGCAGACCAAAACTGTTCCTTCCTCAGTAAATTTATCGATTTTTACGTTTACTCATCGACATCTTTTCTTGCTAAAGATCACAACTTTATCACGAGATCCTAGCACCTTGTGAAGGTCTTGGTGAAGATGAAGTTGATCGTGATGTGATTGTTTTCTCCGAACCTTCTCTCGATACCACTTGTTATAAACGGATGGAGATAACTTGGATCCAAGAAAGCGTAAATGAAGCAATCAAACATAAACAATCAAAGGAGAAAGCGAAACAAGAAGAACATGATTTAACGTGGAAAACCTCTCGAGTGGGAGAGGTAAAAAACCACGGGCGTAAAAGAGATATTTTATTATGCAATTGAATTTTCTGATTTCAACACACCCGGATAATGAGACAACAATCTGTATTTATAGGCACAAATCCCTAAACCCTAGCCGCCAGGAATCTTTGTCTCAAGTACCATAAATACCCTACACGTGTCCTCCTTTTAATGACATTGTATAGCTATCACATAATGTGAATTAACGAGATGTGGGACCTGTTTGTATTCCAGACTCAAAGCAGACTATCACCTGGCTTGATAGTCACCTGGCGATAGAAGCTCGAGAGACTCCACCCCTCTCGAAGCCACGAATTGAATACACTTCTCGGTGACCATCACTCGGTGAGTCTTCGGATTGGTTCCACCAAAATGTAGAGTTTAAGTCACCTTACTGACATGGGACATTTGCTTATAATCGAATGCCATTTGGATTGTGCAACGCCCCCGCGACATTTCAACGGTGTATGATGTCATTATTTGCGGATATGGTGGAAGATTTCTTGGAAATCTTTATGGATGATTTCTCTGTATTTGGAGACGATTTCGATTCATGTCTCGCACATCTAGCATGAGTGTTGAAGAGATGTGAAGAGACAAATCTTGTGCTTAACTGGGAGAAATGTCATTTGATGGTTACGGAAGGTATAGTACTAGGCCACCGCATATCAAAGAACGGTATAGAGGTGGATAGAGCCAAAGTTGAGGTGATCGAGAAACTACCTCCACCTACTAATCTTAAAACTTTGCGAGGTTTCTTAGGCCACGCCGGATTTTATCGTAGGTTTATCAAGGAATTTTCCTTGGTCTCTAGACCTCTTACCGAATTATTGGCCAAGGACGTACCATTCGTGTTTTCTAACGAGTGCATAAAAGCTTTCAACGAAATAAAAGTAGATCGATTCGCACCCGTGCAGTCGCACCGGATTGGGATCTTCCGTTCGAACTGATGTGTGATGCAAGTGATACTGCTGTTGGCGCCGCTTTGGGTCAAAGAAAAGATAAGATCTTCAGACCTATTTATTATGCAAGTCGGACTTTGAACGCTGCCCAAAGAAACTATGCAACAACGGAGAAGGAACTTTTGGCCGTTATCTTTGCTTTTGATAAGTTTAGATCTTACTTAGTGGGATCTAAAGTCACTGTGTGGACTGACCATGCGGCTCTTAAGTATCTCCTAGCAAAGCAAGATTCAAAGCCGAGACTGTTGAGATGGATTCTACTGCTGCAAGAATTTGACGTAGAAATCCGAGATAAGAAAGGAAGTGAGAACGTGGTGGCCAATCATCTATCGCGCTTACAATTAGAGGATGGTGAGGAATTACCTGAGATAGGAGAATCTTTTCCTGATGAACAACTTTTCTCCATCACCCCCATCAGGGGACATAATGATTGTGCTGCAGTTTCTTCGCAAATAGAGGTTGTGAAGGAGAAGAAGCAACCATGGTTTAGTTTGTTTGTCAATTATCTATCCGCAAAGTACCTGCCACCGAATCTCACTGTCCTAGAAAGAAAAAAATTCTTTAAAGATCTTAGACATTATTATTGGGATGAACCGTACTTGTTTAAGCTAGGATCTGATAATGTTTTTCGAAGATGTGTTCCAGAGGAAGAGTATAATGATATCCTGAAGCATTGTCATTCTTATGAAGTTGGAGGACACTACGGGGGAGATAAAACTGCGGCCAAAGTCCTCCAATGCGGTTTTTACTGGCCGACATTGTTTAAGGATGCACACCAATATGCAAAGGCATGTCATGCTTGTCAAATGGCAGGTAATATTTCAAGGAGGAATGAGATGCCACTCAAGAGCATCTTAGAAGTGGAGCTTTTTGACGTTTGGGGAATAGATTTTGTTGGACCCTTCACTTCATCATTATCTAACCGATATATCTTAGTTGCTGTAGACTATGTATCCAAATGGGTTGAGGCCATTGCTTCCCCTACTAACGATGCTAGGGTTGTGGTTAGATTCTTGAAGAAGAACATTTTTACAAGGTTTGGGACACCAAGGGCAATTATAAGCGACAATGGTAGTCATTTTTGTAATAAACCTTTTGAACGGTCGATGATTAAGTATGGGGTTCGACATAAGCTAGCATCGACATATCACCCCTGAGACTAGTGGGACGGTAGAAGTCACCAATCGAGAGATAAAGCGTATCCTGAGAAAATGTCAATACGACCGAAAAGGATTGGTCGTTACGTTTAGACGACGCTTTATGGGCTTATAGGATCGCATATAAAACCTCGATTGGAATGTCACCATATAGGATTGTTTTTGGAAAGGCATGTCATCTACTGTGGAAGGCTCGAGCACCGGGCCATGTGGGCAACAAGGATGCTAAATTTTGATGAGACGTTGGCCGGTGAGAAAAGGATGTTAGAATTAACTCGCTGGAGGAGTTTCGTTTAGAGGCATACGAGAATGCCAAGATTTTCAAGGAGCGCACAAAGAAGTTTCATGACAAAAGATTCTAGAGAGGACCTTTCAAGAGGGTGATCGGTTCTCTTGTACATTCAAGCGCTTAAGACTCTTCCCGGTAAGTTGAAATCAAGATGGTATGGCCCATTTCAAGTACAACGAGTCTTTCCTTCTGGAGCGGTGGAGCTATTAAATTTTAAAGACGAGTCCAGATTTGTGGTCAATAGACATCGTATTAAGCATTATCACGGGCTTCCGCCTGCTGCTGAGGAGGAGGTTTTGTACCTCGATGACCCTGTCTATGAATAAACCATCTTGAGCTGAGTCGAGCTAGCGACTATAAACTTAGAACTACTACCTATAACTATCTTTTTCGTTTTTCTTTTTAATAAAGTAGCATGCGCCTATCACGGTTTTTTTCATCTCGCCATGTTCCGAGTCTAAGTTCGGAATAAACGAGGTTTTTTCCTTGATAGCCGTCATGTGAGTTTTTATCTAGGTTTAAATCCTTTTTGGTCTGGTCATGGCCGTATAAAATAAAGTGGCTTAAACTGTTTTTAGATATCTATATCTAATTACTGCCACATTATTTTATAACTTCCATAGACATGGTATTTGACGATTTCGTGGAGCTTGTCTGTTTATACAGGATGTGTCTGTCTCTCCACGCTGTGCCGATGATTACTCCGATATTGTTCCTTTACTTGGGAGCCGTTTCCAGAGCTAAGTCTTTAATCTTGAACTCTCATTTATTTTTGTCATTGAGGACAATGCCATGTTTAAGTGGGGGGCAGGGGACTTAGCTATATACTGTGCTATATGTTGAAAAAGTCAAGGGGAAGGAATACTGTAAGCCCAATTTAAAATTTTTATGGATAAATGCCAAGATGTTTAACTCGTACCCTTAAATTTGTGAAGTTCTTACACTTAGAATTAATAGGAAATGAACCAAGTTGCGTGAGTACGTGGTCATATTATACTTTTGCGATAAATTGTTAGTAGACTTAAGGATATTCATGCCAACAATTGCAAGTAGTTAAGTATTGTTCAATTACTCAACATATGAATCGCTTAGTACCGTATGAGTTATAATAATTGAAAGAAGTATGTGTACATTGCGTAGATAATTGGTTATGAGGACCAAAGGTTCGACATTTGTCAAGCGATGTATTCGATCTTCTAGCCAACAAAAGCGGAGTAATAAGCTTGGGACGTACCTGTGATTTGACAATGTATTAAAACACTGGGCTTGTAGTAACATTACCAAAGTAGCCCCGCGCTTGTGGTAATATTCGATGCTATACTTAATCTAAGATAGGGGGATACTCTATGAAAAGTTTTCTTCCTTGAGGTTAGTAGTATTCGAAAAATATGCAAAAATTGAAACAAATTTTTCGAATTTTCAGAGGCTTTGAGTAGTACTCGGTCTCCAAGTCCAAAAACCCTATAGATACGCTCTTGCTTATTGTTCTAGTGCTTTAACCATTGAGAGGCATAAGAAGTATGAATGCTGATGTTGGTGAATTTAGATATGAAGTCTGCATAAACTCTAATCTTGCTACATTTATATAAAACCAATGCACATGCACACAATCACTTCGATTCATAGCGAGTAGTGAATAATGCATATCTTATGAGCATGACTGGTATGAGTTGACTCGGGTTTCTTGTGTAAGTATGAGTTGACCACAGAAAATGTTGTCTTGGGGAATAACTTGTTAATGCTTTGTTCGGGACGAAGCAAAGTTTAAGTGGGGGGCATTTTGATGACAGTTAAAATATACCTGTTTATGTCATCAATTCTAACCTTAAATCGGAGTTAATTGTATATATTTCATGTTTAATCACGTGTTTATATTTATTATTTAATGATAAGTGATTATTAATATGATAATTGGTATTTAGCTATTTTTATTATAAAAGAGCAATTTATTTGTGCGATAAATGCTGATTTTGCAGATCATGATAAATCGGGAGGATAAATATCATTCAATTCGAAATCTCAAGATAATAAGGAAGAAAATCGGAGCGTTAATCAAGAGACAAATCAGATCAGCACGAAAGCATGCAGTGGGGAACAAGTTAGACAAGAAACGCGTTTAACATGTGCGAAAAGGAGGCTCGGTCGACCGAGCCACTTCATTCGGTCGATCGAGGCGGAGGAGGTTCGATCACCCGAGGCTATCCAAACCGAAAACGCGTGCATATCTTCGAGATCCATCCTATGTCGGCAAAATCCTCTATATAAGCAGCAGCTACGAAATTGAGAACACACACCACTACAACACAAAACAATTCATATAATTTTAGATCTTAAGTTTTAGTTTTATTTTCTTTATGTTCGTACATTGTGGATTCGTCGGATTCTCCGATTAGGGAGCGCATTAAAGAGTGGGAGTCACTCTCGTCTTCGAGGGTATGACTATTCAATTATGCAATCTTTATTTGTAGATCGATGTATTTTATTATGGAGTAGTTTTCATTTGTATTGATTGCGTGATGTAGATTTATTTACGAACCCATGTGTTTAGGTTAAAGCGTTAAGAAGTAATCATGAGTTGTTCCGACACGTAGGCGTGTTCGGTCGACTAGACGTGTCACTCGGTCGCCCGAGTGCTATCGTTCGGTCGACCGAGCCTGGTAATGTGTAGGGCAATATTATGATCGGCTTCGACTACGTCAGATTCTCTGGATTGGAATTAAACGAGTAATTAAACTCGATCAACTTAGTTATTCGTCATCATAATTTAACATGAAACCTAAAAAGTGATTGTTACTTAGGATATAGATTGAATCGGCATCTAAGAAGTACGCCTTACCCTAGGAATGTTGCTTAGATGAGGTTACGGTTTATACCGGCATCCCTAGTCTCGTAATTGTGTCGGGTTATATGAGATGGAGGCATTAAAAAGCGAAGTCACGTAATGGAGGCACGATGATTTAGATGACCTAATTGGAGCTAAATCTACCTTGGGGATGACTCCGTAGTCACAATAATTAATCTTTAACGTTTGTTTTGTCTCGTTATCATCCTAATTCACATGGGGAGTTATAATCTACTAGCGTAATCAATACTATTTGTTTAGATAATATCAACCGTATTATCCGTGTTTTAGTAGTCTTTAGTTTGTCTTAGTGGTCTTTTGTGTCTTGTGGTTGTCACTATTTTATTTACTGCATTTAGTTGGTCGTAGACCACCTTTTCAATTTAGTTCTAATAGGATAAAGTTGTGTTTTGTTTGTGCCGAGTCTCTGTGGGATCGACCTCGACTCTATCTGTCTATACTACAATTGAACCTAGTTCTCTTGCTAGTGTGTTAGTAGGCATCGAGTTAATAATTTAACTTGACCTCCATCACGGGCCTTAGGCCGTATTTTGACCCCTTCTTTATCGAGGTCATGTGGAGCTTGGCGGCCCTCCCCTGTGATTTTACTCCCGGCGCCGTCAGGGTTGTCACGGCGTTCATCGTTCTCTGCCGGATTTTGGGAATGACCCCTCGATGAAGGTGTTCATGAAATTTTACACCTTCAGCAAAGAGGCCACAAATAAGGCCGATTTAAGCAATTTTCTGGCGACAAGGGCGAAGAAGTGTCGCATGTTCTACTGGACTTCGAATAAGGTTCACGGCTGGAACACGAGAGCCATGATGGTCGAGTCGAAGTCTGGGTGGCCTTTTCCGAAGTTCGAGGCGCGCCCCACAGAGAGATGTAATAGTGTTGTCGTGTCCAAAACTCTCGATCATCTTTGCCGAGCAGGAACTTCTTGATAAACTTCTTGCGCTTCTCGGCTGGGATGATGAGAGTGAGACTCAGAAACAGACTTTTAGTTGGAGAAGCTTGATCGATCCTAAGGCCCCTTTCTGCTGTGTAGCCGGTATCCCTGGGCCGATCACGCGCCACCCGTAGTGAAGCGCCAAACCTGGGTGTTTATGAGGATTGGTATCTTTGAGTGTCATCATGGGAAGTGTTTCCCTACCCAGTGCCCGATCTGTACGGGGGTTGGAGAGCTGCGGCCCGCTAGTAATTTGCCTCATTGATTTTGTTTTTCTTTCTCTAACTCTTTTTTGATAGGTTTATCCATTTATTTTGGGATTCCGACCATTTTTCCCTTGTGTGTTGCAGGTACCATGGTGCTCGCCAACACGAACAGGAATGCTGTGATGACCCGACTTAGGGATGAGAGGAAAGCTAGACAGGCCATGTTGGGTGCCAGTGAGCCTATGGATCCTCCCCCCGCTGTGAGTATGGAAGACCTTCCTGTTGCTGAGGAATCCTCTGCTACGGCGCTGCATGACGTTGTGTATGCAAGCAGCGGTGCCGTTGTTGCGAAATCGACCAGATATACCGCGGCTTCAGAGGTGAAGAAAACAGCTGCGGTCAATAAGGTGAAGAGAAAAAGACCTGCCGGGAGGAAAGATTCTATCCTGGTGGATGAGGAAGAGCCCTCGATTGATGTTTGTGCCGACCCCTCATCCAAGGGACCTAGGGCTGAAGGTGATCGGGGTTCCGGCGAGGTAATGGCATTGTTGATCTCGACCGAAGGTGCGAAGAGGTCGCGACATCGAGCTCCGCCACATCGGGCCGGTGCAGGGAGACTTGAGCAAAATAAAGGTCCATGCGGGATTCAAGGGGAAGCCGGCCCTATGGTTGGACCATGATTTTCTCAAACAGCCCCTTTCTTTAAAGACAGCTGGGGAATTATCTGCTTCTATTTCTAATGTGATTCCCCTGCGAAACCTGAAGTTAAAGCTGCCTGATGCCCCTCAACTGATGGTCGGTCATGGCGTTGTCAATCGGATTGCCCAGGCTGACGTGGTGGCGTCGACAGCCTCCTTGGGGCCTTCTTCCAGTCGGTAGCTCTTGTTCGAGACACTTGGCCTTTACGGGACTACGGCTAGCGCGGTAATGTACCTTTTTCTCTTTGAGTTTCCTCTTTTTTGAGTCATCTGGTTCTGAACCTTTTTCTTTTCAGGTTGCCACTAAGCTTAAGCAGATCGAGTGGGCTTGTGATGAAGACGCAAGGCAAATGGCGAGTCAGCTGGCTGAAATGAAAATGAAGATGATTGCTGAAGCGGATCGGGCAAACGCGGCGGAGCAGAAGGAGAAAGAGCTTGCGGCCGAAGTCCAAACCTTCTCTCGAAAATCTCAATCTCCTGCTGACCTCCAGAAGTCTGCAGAGTCGGAGAGGGAGAAGGCTCTTGCTAGGGTGACAGAGACCCATGAGCTTGTCGACCGGCTGAAGAGCGAGTTGAGTGAGTCTGAGGCCGCTGCTGCTGACACCGCCCGAAAAGTTAGTGATGCACTGCTAGACGGATTTGATCAGGGTTTCTACCATGCCTCGAGGTGTCTGAAGGAGTTTTGTGAAGATGCACCGGATCTCAAAACCTTGCAGGATTGGATAATCATGGATCAGGATGACCCTGAGCTGAGACTGTTTCAACCCGATCTTCCTTATACTGCCGTTCAAATTGAGGATTTCCGAGTCGAAAATCCGAAGCATGGTAAGCCGGTTTGGGATCCCCCTGCGGTCAACGAACGAAACCTTCGTGGCATGATGTTGGAAATGGAGAAAGAAGCTCTCGAGCTTGCTGCGAAGGAGGCAGGGGCCGCCACTACTGTTGCTGGAGCCGTCGCCATTAGCGCCGGTGAGGATAAGAGTCCCGAGGAGGATTGTGATAAGTTTTTGAATTTGACTGGGCCTCATGCTGAGACTCCTCCTTCAGATAAACAATCTTGATTTGACATATTTTGGTTTTTGTTGTATTTCTGAATCCGACTGCTATCTTTCGGCTCCGGCCCTCTGCCTGTATCTTTTTTATAATGACTTTATATTTTGAGTGGTGCTTGATTTTTGCTTGTCCTGCATTTTTTCGAGTCCATTTGCTTTCTGAATGTATTGTATGCACGTGGGCCCCTCGTCTTGGTGAGGTCGGTAGCTCTCGTATCTGGAGTCGCCGAGACAAATAGTTTTCTTGTTTCTGTGCTCTGTAGTGCTAAGTTGCGGCCTTCTGCTTTCGGTGAGGTCGAATTTGACGTCGAGCTCACGAAAATAATTGAAACAACTTTTGTCCAAATTAAAAATTTCAAAGCGTGACCCCCTTGTTTCAAGTAAGATCGGTGCGGGCTTGGTTGAAATAGAGGTAGATTGTAAATAACCCGTCGTTGTTTGAAAATTTTTCATCCCGTTCCCCTTTGTTTCGAACAAGGTTGCGGATGAACTTGGTCAAAACAAGTTTTGAGTCATCGCACTCGTGCCCATTGTGAAAAAATCCTCCTCTTGGTTCTTCGGTTCTGGCGGCTTGATGACTGGTTAAAAAACTCCAATTATACGGCACCCTTGTTTTGAGTGGGATCGCGGGCTTTGTGCCTGGGTCCGACTCTAAACAACGTTCTCTTTGTGATTTGACGGTTCGACTTCCCCTGTCATGTCCCATCATAAAGCTGCGACGTTTGGCCAGCTGCCATTATTTTCATTCTTTGACGCTTGAGAAACCGTGAGCGAGGCCAACTCGCTCGTAATCGCGTTCAGCGTTAATGAGATTTCAATTTTTGAAATCTGAACAGGCGTCTCGCCCTTTCCGTTGGATTAGACTTTTTCCCTCCGTTGGATCATTTATTTTTTGCTATAAATGGAGGGTTTTCTTTCACCTTTCTTCCATATATCATTCTGTTTTAATTTTCCCCCAGAAAAATTTTGCTCTGATTATTCTGCAGTCATGGCCAACTTTGGTAATTCAATTTTCTTTCAGACAGCTTCGCCTCTTGAAATTTCCAATTTTATGTCTGTCTTTAGTGATCTTCCTTTCCTGCCTGAAAGGGGTTTGAACCGCCGGAAAATCTGTTATGCTCAACGCCAGCATACTGCCCGGATGGGGTGGTCTGATTTTCTGGAGGCACCCAGGGGGGTGTATAACGCCACCATTGTGCGGGAATTATATTCCGCATTATCGGTGGTGGTTCTGCCTAATGCCTCCTCCACTGTTGTTCCTCTCCGGGGGGTTCATGTTGTTCTCTTCCCTGAGATCATCAATGAAGTCTTCCATTTACCTTCCCCTCCGGCCTATGCATATTATGAAACGGCTTGGAGCCTGGGCGAAGAAGTGAGGAGGCGTGTTTACGGGGCCGCTGCGCTTAGGCGGTTGATCCCTGGTGATTGGAATCCATTGCCCGAAGGCTATGCTTCAGAGATGTCCCAAGCTAGTCGGGAGTGGAAGAGGTTTATTAATTCCAGGGTTTTTCCTTCTTCGACGACGAAGAGATTTTCGAGGTGAATCGCATCTTCTTTATGCGATTCGGAGGAGGGTGAGAAGCGCATCGATTGGGGGTAGTTGATCTATCGCTCCATAATTACATTTTTGCCTAAGCACACCTCCATGGACCTATCCCCTTCCCCGGTGATCTCGCACTTGTGTGTTGGTGCTCCTGGGATGCCTGCGTCTCGTGATGATGTTCTTGTGCCGCCCCGTGCCAATGTCGAGTTCGCCCGTATTGATTCGGACACGTCGACGGATTCCGAAGCTAATTGAGTTTAGATTTTCTTTTCGCTGTGTCTTGTTAATAATCGGCCTTGTAGGTCTTTGTTTGAATAAAAAATTTCTTTCTGCATCGTTTTTGTTTTGCTTATCCGGCCTCTTATTCTTTGGCGAGGTCGAAGTCGTTTGGAGTCTTGCGACCTTTGACCTAATCCTTGCGATTATGAATCGCTGCGACTGTTGGCCTAATAGGCGCATTAATGACCGTTGTTTTTTCGAAACGTCGGCCCCATTAATGTTGGGGTTGGCGTCTGAATTCAAACGTTCATGACCCCTTATCTTCCCGCCTCTTTGGTTTCTTGGCCTATAAAAGGAGGGTCTTCTCCTCCTTCTTTCTTTGCTATTTTTCTGCGACTTTCTCTTTATTTTGAGAGTATATCTTCAAACTCTGTGTATTTCTATTACTTTGTTATGTCTTCTTCGTCTGAGAGCTCTGACCCAGAGTCTGATGTCTCTAACCCTACTCTAGATGAGGGGCTTTCAGTATGCTTCCGTCTGACTGCCTCTCCGATGCCCAAACGTTACTTCCATAATTTTTTCAGCAACTGCCCTCTTATGCAGGAGAGAGGCCTGAATCAGGAACGTATTGGTCCAGGCCACCGGGCTAGAATTCTTGCCAATGGTTGGGAAATATTCGTGGCTCCTCCGGTTGGGGAGTACAACCTGACATTGGTGCGTGAATTTTATTCCGCCTTGTCGGTGGATAATGATGCTGAGGATACCACCACCGTTGTTGTTCGTGGAGTGATGGTGAACTTTACTTCGGCCGCTATCAATGAGTTTTATGGCCTCCCTAATCCTGCTGAGGATTATGACGTCCTTTGGGACCTTAAAGATCCGATCAACTATTTTGGCACTCTTGCTGAAGCATTTGAGTCTCTGTTGCGACACGAGTGGGTGAATGATATGGAGGTTAGAGTCCATATGCTCAGTCGCCCGGAGAGGGAATGGAAACGCTTCTTAAACTCTCGGGTTTTTTGCATGCCCGATTATAAGGTGGTCACTGAACCTGAGGCGTTTGTTCTTCACGCCCTTTCGTTGCTGGACGTGCCAATTAACTGGGGTCGAGTGATTCACCAAGAGGCGATCAAGTTCGCCCGGTTGAGGGATGGCGGTCTGGTTATGCCATTTTCTTGGATGATCTCCAACATATGTATCTGAAGCCTTGGCATGCCGGTGTGTCCGACCACTGATGTGTACATACAGCTCCAGCCCTAGAAGCATGATTTTTTTTTATTGGGGAAAATTTCCTCTTGTACAAATTTTTCCTCAATGAATTTCTATTTTTGACCGCGTTGTTCACCCCGCCCCCTTCTGTGTCGGACAGGCTTTGCTTGTCGGAGATAGAATTCGTTTATAATAAACAAAAATTAAAAGAGGCTTGGCGCCTTTATATTAACATTGCTTTTAAAACAAAAATACAAAGCTGGTGCCTCCGGTCTTACATGTAATATTTCTTCAGATTGTCAGCGTGCCAGGGCCTTTTGAATTCACGGCCCTCTCTTTCTGAGAGAATGTAAGTTCCCTTTTTGACAATCTTTGACACTCGCCAAGGACCTTCCCAGTTTTCGACCAGCTTTCCTTTGTCTATTTTTTGGCCTGTGGCCTGCCGCTTTCGGAGGACAAAATCCCCTACCGCCAGCGAGTGATCTCGGATACGCCGATCGTGGTATCTTTTGACGGCTTGTTTGTAATTAACCAGTTGGGCTCGGGCTTTTAGGCGTTTTTCTTCAGCCAGATCCAATTCGATCTGTCGATTTTTCTTATTGCTGGCTTTGTCGAAGTGAGAGACCCTAATGCTTGGGAGTGCCATCTCTACCGGTGCCATTGCCTCAGAGCCATATGTTAGCGAGAACGGGGTTTCCCCCGTTGTTGCCTTTCGAGTTGTTCGCAAAGCCCAGAGGGCTTCTGGCAGGTAATCCACCCACTTGCCTACCTTATCATCTAGGCTCTTTTTCAGCACTTTTAGTTCCTTCTTGTTGGCATTTTCCACCTGTCCGTTTCCTTGGGGGTAGCACACCGAGGACTGCCAATGTTTGACATTGTGCTCTTTGCAAAAATCGTCGAACTCGTCCCTAAACTGTGGACCGTGATCGGACACAATGGCTCGCGGCACTCCGAATCGAGTCCAGATTTGGTCCAGCAAGAAATATATGATGTCACTGGCGTATATTTTCACGAGCGCTTTTGCCTCGATCTACTTTGTGAAGTAATCCACGGCGACGACCACGTATTTGCATTTTGATCTCCCCCTTTTGAGCGGACCGATGAGGTCGATGGCCCACTTGTCGAAAGGCCAAGCAGCGGTGACTATGCTCTGTTCCACTGAAGGTAGCCGGGGAATATCGGTGAAGCGTTGGCATTTATCGCAGCTCTTGGCGTATCTTTCAGCGTCTTCCGCAAGCTTCGGCCAGTAGTATCCTGCTAACAGCAGCTTTTGGGCGAGGGTGCGACTGGAGGGGTGGCCGCCGCATACTCCCTGGTGTAACTCTGTGAGAATTTCTGACTTCATCCGCCGCACACACCATTGTAGTGGTTTGAGAATGATCGCGGTATAAAATTCCGTTTAGTACGGTATACCGTGCCGCCTCTTCCTCAAGGCCCGAGCTTCTTAGCGCCCCTCTGGTGATACCCGTTTTCTATATACGCTTTTATTTCGCCTCGTCCAGGACGGGTTGATGATTGGATGTCCATGATTTCGCCCGACCGACGGCGGTTCCTCGAGATATTCGAACATGATCGTGGGGTTCTTTGAACTCATCCTAAGATATGAGTTTGGATAGGTAATCCGCTCGTTCATTCTGTTCTCGCAGTATGCCCTTGAATTCACAATATTTGAAACCACTCCTGAGCTTTCTGACGAGGTTGAGGTACTTTTTGAGTACTTCGTCCCTTGCTTCGAACTTGCCGTTGATTTGGCATACTATCACTTGTGAGTCGCAGAACACTTCTAAGCTCTCAACGCTCATAGATTTAGCCAGCTCCAGGCCTGCGATGACCGCTTCGTATTTGGACTGATTATTGGATGCGGTAAAATTGAACCGCAAGATTTTTTCAATCTCCTCAGATGAGCCTGGCTCTAAAAGTATTATCCCAACACCACAACCGTTTTGGCTCGTGGTCCCGTCGACGTACATCTGCTAGCAGAGGGTCGGTCTATTCGGCTCGACCTCTACTGGGGTGTTTGATTTGTCGACGCTTGGTGAACTAGGCTGCCTGGTGGGTCCCTCCTCTGCGAAGCTCGTTTCAACTATAAAGTCCGCTAGGGCTTGGGCCTTTATAGCCTTTCTGGGCTCGTATCGAATGTCGAATTCGGTCAGCTCTATGGCCCATCGTAGCATTCGGCCTGAGAGGTCTGGCTTGTGTAATAGCTGTCGTAGAGGGCTATTTGTTAGGATCACGACTGTGTGTGAAGAAAAATAAGCCCTGAGTTTTCGGGCGGCGACAACAAGCGAGTAGGCTAACTTTTCTGCATTAAGATAGCGGCTCTCAACGGGACTGAGGGCCTTTGATACATAATAAACGGGCTTTTGGAGGGTCCCATCCTCCTTGACAAGAATAGCTGCAACGGCCCGGTCCGAAGCGGCCAGATACAAAAAGAGTTCATCCCCTAATGCTGGGCTGACTAACAGCGGAGGGCTTGCCAAGTACTCTTTGACGGCTTTGAAGGCCTGAGAGCATTCTTATGTCCATTCAAAAGTCTTGTTCCCCTTGAGAATTTTGAAGAAGAGGAGACGAATCTTCCCAAAGCGATGATTCTTCCGTTTAACCTTTGAACCTCTTTCACACATCTTGGCTCCTCCATGTTAGCCAGAGCCTGAATTTTCTCAGGATTTGCCTCGATCCCCCTCTGGGTCACCATGAAGCCTAGGAATTTTCCGGCTAGGACTCCGAAGGTGCATTTCGCAGAGTTGAGCTTCATAGAATATGCCTTGACATTGTCGAAAGTTTCCTGGAGGTCGGCCAGATGGCCATTGCTGGAAGATTTGACCACCATGTCGTCGATGTAAGCTTCCATGTTCTTGCCAATCTGGGAGTCGAACACTTTGTTAACCATCCTCTGGTACGTGGACCCAGCATTCTTCAGAGCAAACAGCATCCTTTCGTAGTAGTACATTCCGCCCCCGGCTCGAAAATCTGTCAACTCTTTTTCCCTGTTGGACATCATTACTTGGTGGTACCCTGAGTATGCATCCAAGAAACTTAACATTTCAAAACCGGCTATTCGGTCGACCATTCTGTCGATTCTGGGTAGCTCATAAGGATCCATATGACAAGCCTTGTTCAGATCCGTAAAGTCGACGCACATGCGCCATTTTCCATTATGCTTCTTGACCATGACTACATTGGCCAGCCAAGTTGGGTATTGAAGCTCCCGGATGATCCCAGCCTCAATTAGCTTATTCACCTCAACTTTAATGCCATCCTCCTTTTCTTTGGAGAACTGTCGGGCTTTCTGCTGGATGGGTTTGAAGCTAGGATTCACATTCAGCTGGTGCAGCGCTATTTCAGGCTCCACGCCCCTCATGTCCGTCACTATCCAGGCGAACGCGTCCAAGTTTTCTTTCAACATCAAGATTAACTTATCTCTTTCTTCTTCACTCATCTGAGCGCCCACATTTATCTTCTGGTCAGGGTATTTTTCATTAACGATTACCTCGACCAACTCATCTTCGGCCGTGAAGTCTGACTCGTCCCTGACCTGAAGGGTGTTGCAAATGACCGCTTTGGGTTCGATGTAGGTGTCCTCCTCGACCGGGCGCGGCTCGCTTCGAGCTTTCGTCGCCTCGATAGTGTCGATACGGATTCGTCTCGATGCTGACTCAGACGCCTCCCCTTAGGGCCTTTTGCCCATTCCCCTGGTAGGGTAATCATCTCGGTTCGTGGTGACATGACTCAGCAGGGTTTGAGGCCTGCTGACGGCCATTCCGATCCCTTCATCGGTGTAGAATTTTTCCCTCTGATGAGGAATTGAAACAGTCATTTGAAATTTTCTTTCAGAGGGGACTCCTAGAATTGCCGTATAGTGGGAATGCAGATCGGCCACTAGAAAGTTCACTTTTTCTTTTCGGTATGGTGGGTGGTCGCCGACCTCCACCTCCAAGTCGATGACGCCCAAGACGGATACTTTGTCGTTGGAGAATCCCTCCAGCATTCCCAAATAAGGCTTTAGTCTGGATATGCCGATCTTGAGTTGCTTCAATGTTTCCAAATAGATGTTGTCGCGCGCGGCCCCAGTATCCAAGAGTACCCGGTTGACCCTAAAATCGTTGATTCCGACTTGTATCACTATTGGCAACTTCATTGCCCCTGGTGGGCCCGCTAACTCACTCTTGGTGAACGTTATCGCCTGTTCATCGGGAGCTAGAACCATTGGTTTTTCTCTACCCCTGACATTGATCGCATTAATCTGGCTTTTGATGAGATGGTTGCTGGGGAATTCCTCTATGATTACCTTAATCTCATTTCGATATCTTCGAGGCCCCCTATCATCTTTGCCTCTGCCCCCATTTTTCTTGTATTTGTCTAATTCCCCGTTTCTTATCATTTTGTCGATGATTCTTCTCAGGGTGAAGCATTCGTCTGTGAGGTGGCCGTGATACTCATGAAAATCGCAGTGCCTTGTGTCATCTCTTGAGCTCGGCTCGGAACTTATAGGTCTCGACCGCTCTACCCTGTCCATGATCTCGAACAATATTTCAGATAGACTCGCATTGATGGGGACAAAATCGGACTCGTCAAACTTGAATGGTTTTCTAACTTCCCTATCTCGATTTTTTCCTCTCTTTCGATCATCCTTCCGGCCTTTCTTGGGTTCTTCCCTGTTTTCCTCGCCCGAGTGTCTGGACTCATTCCGATTTTTTCCTTTTCCGGAAGACGAGGGAACCGCTTCCGTTAGCCCAAAGATCCGGGCTTGATTGAGGAGATCGCGTAGATTTAAGGGGGGACTCATGGTGAAGTGTGTTTTCATAGGGCCCTTGGCGATACCGTTTAGGAAACCCCTCTGAACTTCGTTCTCAGGTAGGTTTTTTGTCTGTTCATACACTTTGACGAATCGATCATGGTAGCTTTTGCAGGATTCTCCATCTCCTTGTCGTATTTCGTATAAATCCTCGATGGTTTTCTTAGGCCATTCTGATGTTTCAAATTCTTTTAGAAATTTTGCCCTCAGCTCCTCCCAACTTTTAATGGAGCCGCGGGGCAAGCTCCTGAGCTAGGCAGCGGCTCGATCCTACATACTCCCTACGAATGCTACACACCATGCCGACTTGTTTGATGTGGCTAGGAGTGTTCGGCTCTGGAAAGCGGCTATCCATTCCAACGGGCATGTGGTTCCCTTGTAATAGATGTACTGTGAGTATTGCACGCCCTTAGGGGGTAATGATTCCAGTATAATGTTCGCGAGAACGTCAATTCCTTGGGTTGGTTCAGGTTTCCCCCCGGACTTGGCTTTCTTCAGTTCAGAAATTTCTCTTTCCATTTTCTTCATTCGGTCGTCCCCCGCCGGCGCGGTGTTTCAGGCGGGTACCATTTTTCTTTTGACGACGTCGTCTGAGTCCGCGTAATATGCCGACTCCATGTCTTGCTCTGCTCTTTTCTTATCTATGATGAGCCTCGCATCGTGGGGATCCCCGCCTCACGGTAGAGCGTGCGGCTTTTTTCGGAGGTGGAGGACCTAACCGTTGATGCACAGATTTTTTCTCGAGGCGTCCTAGCCGTTCCAGGACTGACGCTCTTTCGCCGCTTTTCTCAGGCAAAAGCTTTCTTTTTTGCCCCACCGACGAATATACGCTCCCTTCCATTTCTTCCCTCGCGGTCCCGGGTGCTTGGGTTGGTCGCACTCTTTGGGGGGCCGTTTCTTTACGTTCAGGGGGAGCAGGGATCTGTTCCTCGATAGCTATGAGGGGTAAGTTACATGCGGCCAGACGTAGATTAGCTGCATACATTTGTTTTACGTATTCTGCATATGCTATAGCCGCCTTTGCCTGTGGAGATCCTGCCCCTAAGGTCTCCTCTGCCCTCTGGGTTTTTTCGATGAGCTGCTCTTTACCCTTGCGCTGTTTTGAAGTTCCCGCCATGTTTTTCTCAAATGCTGGCTCAGAGCGAACTGATGTCGAGTTCCCTGTGTCATTCCCAGAATTAGACCTTCTTCGGTTTATTATATTTATGGCGTCCGTCTTTGTCTGCGTGTTATCCCATTCTGCGGTGGGGTTTTCTAGAGCGGGATCTGCCCCACTATGGCGGTGAGGATCCCTTGCGGATCCTTTTCCTGGGGTAGGTGGAACGTGGACTTTCTCTTTGGTCCCTGCCATCTGTCAAACTCTGAATGGGTAGTTATATGAAAAGTCAAATAATATCCTGACTCCCAACTGCTCTGACATTCACCAACTCTGTACTGTTCGTGATAACAAAATATATGTTGGATTTATCGTCGGGACCGGTGTACGGACGTTGGAAATCAGGGAACGACTGCGATTTCTCAAGCGTGAAGTCCTAAAAAATCCGGTATCCTACAATGTAGCATATAAATCTTTATTCTGATGTGCTACACAGGGACTCAGGCGAACATGTAGTGACTTTTGGGACAACGCTCCATTGACAGTCTAAACAACGAGTATGATTTCCGCCATCTTTTTTAACGCGTAAATGATGCGTGTCTTATTTTCTTAGGAGCATAATCGACAGTTTCATGTGCGTTTAACTTTATCCGAGATTGAGCAACTATCAAGGACGTAAAATGAAAGTTCTGAAACGCAGCTTCCGGCAAGGAAACCTACGATGCCAACTCCAGCAAACTTCTCTATACATAAACCACGAGAGAGGTGATGATTCAAACGCAAACTCATGATTCTGGACAGGGAGTCGAGGAGGTTACCTTGTAGTGATGTTATTTTGATGCTGAATCGAAAGTGTTAATGCAGCTATCTGAAGACCTGAAGCTTCCTGCTAAGAAATGTTGAAGGTGATCTGGGAAAGAAGAGCTTCATCCACGGTTGTTGTGAGCCTTGCAAATCGTAGACGAGCTGTACGCCGGAGGTAGGCTAAAAATCGATTTCCCGGTAACGGAGCCAACTGATAGCGTTGTATTTATCTCAGGTGGTCAGCGGTGGTGTTATGGTGGATATCTGGCTATTTTTGTGGTGTTAATTATGGTGGCTCATGGATGAGCTATGCATGCAGGTGGTGGTGCCATATTATTGAAGAAGAGAGTGGGAGAATTTGGCTTTGCCTTCTCTTTTATTTATCAGAAAAGCTCATCACCCCGGAAGGGTTACATATGGCCCTATTTATAGGGAAGTTGTTATACATTATCAGATAATTACGACAAAGGACATAGATGGTGCGGACACATAGCAAATGCCCTGTCCGCCGGCGAGGTAAGGCGGCTCCGAACTTGGGGTTTGTGCTTCATGCTAGCAGATTATCCCGATGGTGGTCGATCCCTTCTCTTACCGCGGACGAGCAGCCGGTCCTATGAGTATTCAGCCGGTGCCACAGTGATCGGAGCGACAGGTCCGAGCCAGAGGTAGGAATATCCCTATCAGATACATTTGAATTGTGCAATTTAATTAATAAGATTACCATTAAATTAATATTGGATATTAATTGATTTATTGGAAAAATAGATTTATGGTAATAAGATAAAGATAAATTCAATATAAGATATTCTCAATATATATCTTGGAAATATATTTAATATAAGATATTGAGTATTAAATGAGATAAATCAATAAAAGCTACTTTCCATATTTTATTAGGAAAATGTTTTCTTTCTCCTCAATCTACTAGGAAGCTAATCACAATCAGATTGGGAGACATAAGTGGCGCCTCACTCACTATATAAGCAAGGGGTTGGCTAGCTCTTTTGTACATCATAATTCCAAGAGCTAATAGTTCTTGTGAAAAATGAGCTTCTTAGAAAGAGATTTATGAGAGAGAAAATGTCGGTCTAGCAACCGAGTTTTTCTGGTAGCAATCCATGATGGGATTCCGGCGGACTGTTCGTGTGGATCCGGTAGAGGCCTAACGCTTGGGCGGCTCCGTGCAACGCTACTCTCCTTATACGGTCAAAGCGTCGATCTTTTAGATCAACCAATATAACCATCGTCTACTAGCTTATTTGTTTATTGCTTAAGCAAAGTCGATCCTGGTCAAAGGAAATAAAATTTTGAATTCCGCTGCAATAAGCATGTTAAATTGCGTAGTTAATTTTATCGTTTAAATCACGTAATTAAAAGATGAAAGATTTTAGATTTGCAAAACGATACACAAAAAGAAAAAAAGGGGAGATCGGGTGGTGCTCGGCCGACATACGGCGGCACCATCACCGTCCGGCAGCCGGCTGGCGGCTGGTGGCTGGCGGCTACTCGGAGAGTCTCTTTCCTTTTGTTTTGTGTATTCCGACAAAGATTTGGGGGAACAATGCTGAATCTACCAAGCTTTAAGCGATCTGATTGTTTCTGAGCCGAAAAACCAAGAATTTGGATATTAAACTCGCCGGAATGCCATATTTGGGTGGTTTTCCTCACCGGAGCCGCTGTAAAAACCATTTTTGGGTGGCGGAAACTAACCAAAAAACACTGCAGGATGAAATTTTCCTAGTAACGGAGCCAACTGATAATGTTGGAATTATCACGGTGGTGTTTGCGGTTGTTTATGGTGGATATCTGGCTATTTAAGAGTGATTTTGCCGGTGGTGTGCGGCGGTGATGAAGAACATGTGGTGGTCGGACTGAAAGCTATAAATGGGCGTGCTCGTAGTCGACGATGGCAGAGTGTATCTGCTTATAATAAATAATGGATCTTTTTTGTTACATTCTGCCGATATTTATAGGCAGATCGCTAATAACGATTAAGCTAAGTATGACAAGACATAATTATGTATGATGTGACATAATTAATCTAGACAGTTGGTGTGGTGGACTCGTTTGGGGCGAACCCAACACTTGGCCATTTCGCTGAGTTTGAGTCTGAGCCTGTCTTGTAATCATCATGTGTGAATCGAGCTTGCTTTGTTAGAGTGGGCTTGCTCCGAGCGGGTAGGCTTGTGACCTGAGGGGCGGACTAGACGGCCCCAGGTGCTTCAGGTCACGCTTGCATGTGGCGGGTTGAAGGCTTGTCGACTGATTCTCGGTCCTTGTCCGGCTTATGTTGGTGCGGACTCATTGAGCCGAGGACCCTATCCTGTATTGGGCCTCTGTATAGGCCCAATTATGGATCCGTGGGCTCTTTTATGGGTTTGGCATATCAATTACGCATTTCATCAACCTTATGTTAGGTGTGATGCCCAAAAGACAATTTTGTAATTGTTTTATTTAATAAATGAAATGATATTATTATTCATATTTATTATTCTCATATTCACCGATGTGACAATAGTATTTACACTACAGAAAACTCTAAAGTATATCGTTTATGTAATCACTTAACTCAGTGTATGAGATATACACGGGAGGATTGAGTTAGTGAAGATGTACTTAAAATACAATTAGCCGGTAGTGAAGTTAATCGAGAGTATCGGGTCTCTCTTTTAACTTGCTATTAATGGGCCCAGAACACATTAGGTGTGATTGTCTTATCCAGACTTTCGGTTAAGAGAACCTAATGGGGCATTTATATATGATAGATATATCATATAGAAATTTGGACCGATTTGATTAGAGTTCACGATATAATTCCGTAATCGAGAAGTCTTATCGAATCAATTGATGATCATATTTATGGATATATCTTAATCTCGAGGTGATCACAATGAACCGCTTGAATCAGATTATGAGGTTTGACTTGACGGTTAAGGATTATCACCGAGCCTGTGATCTGAATTACCCCATCTTGGCATTGTCTTGGATTGAGTGAGTAGTCCGTGTTATCACAGATATCGGAATCCATTCCTTCCATTTATGGAAGTAGATGACGATTCCTCTTATTTATTAATCCTAGAAAGCGATCGATCGCATGCGAGTTCATATTACATCGATTAGCTACCCGGTGAGTTGTATGAATTAATTGATCACTAGGGGTTAATGGTAAATAAGGATAAGAGGTTCTAAAAAGGGTTAACGGTAACTTCCCGATTTAGAATGAGCATGTCATGGAGGATTAATCCATATGTAATGATTATATCAATGGACGCTTATTATCATTCTCGTGAGGAGATAAATATAATCTCATAATCGGAGGAGTGCAATCACGGGATTATGGTGGCATATTCTCGTGATTGATTTATCGAATATAATTATTATGTTCGTAAGATAATTATTTATTTGATTTATCGAGCCGCCGATTATTAGTCCATGGTCCCGACGTGCTCTCAATATAGCATAGCTATTCTCGGACGTCGAATCATAATAATATCAATTTAGTTCTTATTAGAATTTAATTAAAACGATATGTGAATTAATTGTTTAGTGGACTATTAAATTAGTTGGGCTAAATAATTAAATATGTGAAAAAGACATTTTTCATAATCTTGGCAAAATTAGTATTATGGCCGAAAATAATATTGACTAGGTCAATAAGCATTTTTTCAGCCAAGGCATGTTTTAGGAAACAAGAAATTAGTTTTCTTGTGGATTAATAAGACATGTGCATAAAATATTTATTGGATAAATATTTATGGTAAGAAATATAGATAAAGATTATTCTAGATTTGTTCTAGAATATTATGGGATTATCTTTTATTTATTGGATTTATTTATTTGTAAAATAAAATCCTTGGAGGACAATGATTACTCTTCTATATAAAGAGAGTTCTCCCAACTCATAAACACTACACAATTTTCGACTTCACCTCTTAGAGAGGAGAAGAAAATTTTCGGCCAAGGGGAGCAAGGGAAAATCTTGGAGTTTTTTCCGGGTAGCATATCGGGAGGATTCGAGACGAGGATTTCCTTCCACCGGGAGTTGCTTGGATCACACGTGCGGAAGATCGTGGTACTCTTCACACCATCCTTTATTCTTCCTATTGCGGTTCTTCTACTTGGATTTTGAGATCCAAGAGGTATGTTCTACAACCCCCTTGTAGAGTAGATCTAGTTATTTTATTACGTGTAATTTATAGATCTAGATCCTTAAATCGCTTCCATTGCGGATGGTATTACTAACACCTTAAACATCATATATATTTGGAGAAAATGGCTAGGGGTTGTCGTGGGTGATCGGAGAAAATGAAATCTCAAGAAATTGTGTTGTTAGTGAACTTCAGTCTGTTAAAAATGAAAGTAAATTAGTCTAACTAAAATCATTTTGTCTTTATTTCAAATATACTACAATAGAGCGCCGATAAATGAATACATTAATTTGAAATAAATATTGTTCATTTATCGATAAATTAATATTTATTCATTTAGATAATATTTTTACATTTTTTTTCTTATGATTAGTATTTTTGCCTTTAATATACAAATGTATCTTGAGGATAATTGTCAAAATTCTTATGAAAAACTTAATTACATTCATTTTCTTTAAACTCTATATTAGAAATACAAACACAATATATATGGACTAGGTACATTGTATTGTATTGATATATCACTAAATTATCTTTTACTAATAAACATATAATAATATATCACTTGGAAAAAAGTTTTGATCCAAAACCAAGAGGTGCCAACTGGGATGGAGTACTATTTATTCAACTAGTGTATCTTTCTTGATTTTCACTTTTATGGCTTACAATCATCAATCAAAACCAATAACAAAAACAACTTTAACCGACCAGATAAGGAGAGCCATATGTGAGCATAAGAATGAAAATCCAAGTATTAGCCAAACAGATATGCAAGCATAGGTTAAATGATGAGAATGATCCTGAACCAGATGATAGTAGCGTCATACCAAATGTATTATCAAAAGAAGCATTTCAGGCAGCAGTCACCATATAAAATTACTTGCTACGACATGAGCAAAACATTAAAGTTGTGCATGCATTTGCGAAAAATTAAGGATGAGATCATTTTGGTACAGAAAAGAAAAACAAACAACTTTAGATGTATTTTTGAGAAGAAATGAATTCTTGTATGAAAATTGTTGATTGGATGAAATATTTCTATTTATTATTATTATTATTATATATATATATATATATATATATATATATATATATATATATATATGAAATTTAGTGATTATTCATTTATGTTTACATAGAATTCATAAGACTTTAAAAATTTTATGCGTTAATCATTTAATGCGAGTTATTCATTTACTTAATTTGCCCAATCGGATGAGAGAAAATTATTCATTTATCGAGATTATTCATTTATCGAGGTTGTACGGAAGATTAAAATCTAATAAAAGCCAAAATAAGATTGATTTAAACTTTTTTTTTATATTTATTTTTTTATTTTAGGGCCTTTTTATATTTGTTTATATATATACAGTACAACGTTAAATTTCTCGTTTTTCCTATATTAGTGCTCGGGAAGCATTAAAACCCTAGCCCTTCGTCGTTTGGCAATTTTCCGGCGACAGAAAGATACAGTCTTTAATACTTGGGCAAGTAGGGTTTTTATCTTCTTTTCGACCCTCATAAGTCCAAAGTTCTAATCTAATCTTCTCGCCTCAATGGGAACTGAGAGGAAGAGGAAGGTTAGTTTGTTCGATGTCGTCGACGATTCTTCTTCCAAAATTGTGAAATCAAACGGCGCCGTCGGTAGCAACGGGCTGCCTCTGATAAACAGGTGGAATGGGAGGCCATACTCTCAAAGGTATTTTGACATTCTGGAGAAGAGGAAGACTCTTCCTGTATGGCAGCAGAAGGAAGAGTTCCTGAAGGCCTTAAAATCTAGCCAAACCCTTGTTTTGGTCGGGGAAACTGGTAGCGGTAAAACAACTCAGGTTAGTGAACTATCACGCCTTCTAGCTTTTAAGGTTTTCTATGCGAATCAAAGGGATTTTTTTTTAAAATCTTATTGAATAATTGCTCAACTATTTCCATTATTTTGTTTGACGAGAATTACTGCACCAAAACCACTCGTCGTAGTAGGGAGTTAGATTTTTTGTTTTTAATTCATGTTAATCGTTGCTAATTTACTTTTAAGCTAACTGCGATAGTAGGTCTTTATTGTATTAGTTGAACCAATTTTCAAGCTTGGGTCTTTTTTGACGGGTACAGTTATTTTGGTTGATTTTGAAATTCCCCCTGCACAGATTCCACAGTTTGTGCTGGAAGCTGTGATGGATTTGGAGTCACCAGATAAACGCAAGAAATATATGATTGGCTGTACTCAGCCTCGTAGGGTGGCTGCAATGTCTGTTTCTCGCCGCGTTGCTGAAGAAATGGACGTGACAATTGGAGAGGAAGTTGGTTATAGTATTCGGTTTGAAGACTGCAGCAGTTCTAAAACAGTTTTGAAGTAATAATTTATGCTTTTCTTCTTGCTCTTCTGTTTTTTAGCTTTATTTTCTGGATCTTCATTGGTTGTTACCTGATTTCTTCTGGTATTGTGCCATGTTCTATTATATGTTATTGTTTCATTGCATCTTCCATTTCTTGCCGTACCAGGTATTTAACTGATGGTATGCTTCTGAGAGAAGCCATGTCAGATCCTCTTCTTGAGCCTTATAAGGTGATAATTCTTGATGAGGCTCACGAACGGACTTTGGCAACCGATGTGCTGTTTGGGCTTCTAAAGGAAGTGCTGAAAAACAGAGCTGATCTTAAGGTAGTTGTTATGAGTGCTACTCTTGAAGCTGAAAAGTTCCAGGGCTATTTCAACAATGCACCGCTCATGAAAGTTCCTGGGCGGCTTCATCCTGTGGAGATATTTTACACTGAAGAGCCTGAGCGTGATTATCTTGAAGCTGCCATCCGGACTGTTGTGCAAATACATATGTCCGAACCACCAGGTGACATACTTGTTTTCTCACTGGAGAAGAAGAGATTGAAGATGCATGTCGTAAAATAAACAAAGAAGTGGCTAATTTTGGTGACCAAGCCGGACCTGTCAAAGCTGTGCCCCTGTACTCTACCCTTCCCCAGCTATGCAGCAGAAAATTTTGAACCTGCTCCTCCTCCCTTGAGTGAAGGTGGTCCTCCGGGGAGGAAGGTGGTTGTGTCAACAAATATTGCAGAAACATCCTTGACCATAGATGGCATAGTGTATGTCATAGACCCTGGTTTTGCCAAGCAAAAAGTGTATAATCCAAGGGTGCGTGTTGAGTCTTTATTGGTTTCTCCAATATCAAAGGCTAGTGCCCATCAAAGATCTGGACGTGCTGGAAGAACGCAACCAGGAAAATGCTTTAGGCTTTATACCGAGAAGAGTTTTCACAATGACCTTCAGCCACAGACTTATCCTGAAATATTGCGCTCAAACCTTGCTAATACTGTTCTTACTTTAAAGAAGCTTGGTATAGATGACTTGGTCCACTTTGATTTTATGGATCCACCTGCACCCGAGACGTTGATGAGGGCTCTAGAAGTTTTAAATTACTTGGGAGCCTTAGATGATGACGGGAATCTGACCAAATTGGGTGAAATAATGAGCGAGTTTCCATTAGATCCACAAATGGCCAAAATGCTTGTAGTCAGCCAAGAGTTTAACTGTTCCAATGAAGTTCTGTCCATCTCTGCTATGCTGTCAGGTATGTATACCGCATTGTTTTTTGCTTTTTCTTGCAAGAGGTTGTTGCATTGTCAAGGTCGGTCCCTTAGTCTAGGAATTCATGTGCATGTGACGTTGCATTTAATTGCAAATAGGTGCAATCTTTAATTAGATGTCTGTCAAGTTAGGTCATCATCAGCAACTGTCTTGTCTGGGTTCCATGCTAGTGGTTGGCATGCACCATAGAATTTTTAAGTGCTGATGCATGTAGTTGCAGTTTCTCAGTATTCTCTCATGAAGCAATTGGTGTCGTCTCGCCTATGCGTCTGCTGACCTACAGTGGGCCTCCTCTGTGATAATCAATTTTTTCTCTAGTACCAAATTGCTTTGTCCGGCCTAGGGAGGCTCAAAAAGCTGCAGACGAAGCAAAAGCTCGCTTTGGTCACATTGATGGGGATCATCTCACACTGTTGAATGTGTATCACGCGTACAAGCAAAACGGTGAGCCAAGAACGTTTGATGTATTTTCGCCGCGTTACGCTTTTATCATGATTCTTGTGATGAATAATGTTGTTTTGTGATGCCTTGCAGCTGAAGATCCAAATTGGTGCTATGAAAATTTTGTCAATCATCGGGCACTCAAATCTGCTGATAATGTTAGGGAGCAACTAAAGCGCATAATGGGCAGATTCAACCTTAGGCTTTGCAGCTCAGACTTCAATAGCCGTGACTACTATGTCAACATCAGAAAAGCCATGTTAGCTGGATATTTCATGCAGGTGGCTCACTTGGAGCGCACTGGTCATTACCTCACAGTGAAAGACAATCAAGTATGTATTCCTCTCTTTAACGCGAAAAATAGCTGATCGAGCCCATGAATTGCCCTGACATTCTATTTTCTTGCTATTGTGAATGGTCCTGAGGGTATTATTTATCGAGGTTATACTGTATAAGAGAAGGTGTAGTCAATTCTGTTTTCTAATGTGCATCATGAATACCTGAGTCTGGTCTGTGTCATTGTATGCAGGTAGTACATTTGCATCCCTCTAACTGTCTTGATCATAAACCGGAGTGGGCTATCTACAATGAGTACGTGCTAACTAGCAGGAATTTCATCCGGACAGTAACAGATGTTCGTGGAGAATGGTCCGTTTTTTTCTCCATATTTTTTGCATGAAATCCAGTTAAGACATTTAAAATTTATATTTTTAATGACTGGACATTGTTATATTTATTTAACATCAGGCTGGTGGACATTGCGCCACATTATTATGATCTAACAAACTTCCCGAACTGTGAGGCAAAGCGTGCTCTGGAGAAAATGTATAAGAAGAAGGAAAGAGAGAGGGATGAGGCCAAGAGTCGAAAGTGAACAAGTTAGAGATTACCTTTTCTGCATTTTGGTTGGGGAGGAGGGTGCGTTCGTATACGTGCATTAAATTTTATTTGTTCTATCCTCACAATATGTCATGTTTTCAGAGAGCTTTATTTTTATTTTCTACCTTCTAGATTAGTCTCTCTTTCAGTCTCTCTCTGTCTCTCTCTCGCCTATCTCGCCTATCGGACTCTACTTTTTATTGGAAAAATGGGGGTTAACAGGGATATGAATGTTTATTGTTTCGTTGAATATACCTTGTTATTTTTCCTTGTATAATTTCTCTGTTGTACTATAAGCATTATTGTCCATTGTCTTTTTCTTCAACTTGTCATATTTTGTGGGCTTGAACTCCAAATATACTTTGTTTCTTTACGTGATGATACCTGTGTACTCATGCAGATTGTGATTCCTCCTTTTTTTTTTTTCTTTTGTGTTGGGATTGGGATTGGGGGTACAAAAATATTGTTTAGCTAGTACGTTAAGTTACAAAAATATATATAATAATAATAATAATGATAATCATTAATCCACAAACTTAAATTATAGGGATTGTTTCCATATAAAATAATTATTGGGGCAATGGTTCAAAAGGATATATATTAAACTTAAGTAGGTAAATATGACACGTTTAAATTTTATTTAGTTATAAGGACATAAAATTAATACATGGATCAATCTACCTTTAATTAATGATAAAAAAGAGCGTTGATTAATACTTCCTCCGTCCCGTATTATAAGTCATTTTGGACTTTTCACACAGATTAAGAAAAATCATAAATAAGTTACTTTTTAATATATATATATATATATATATATATTTTAGAAAAGGCGCTGAATATTTGAAGTAATAAAAAAAAACTATTTTAATCAAAATTTCAAACGGTTATATCTTTTGATATAAAACTCCGTCATCGTAATTTTTTCACCATAAGTCATATTTTTTAGTTATTTTTATTCTGATATCACATTTGATATTTTTCAACTTGATTTTTGAAAATCAAATTTTTCGTCTTAAAAATCGGCGCGATTAAGTGACGGTGCGATGCAGAGATACCGCGATGCACTGACAACCGCGATGCAGAGATACCGCGCGATGATCGACAACCGCGATCTGATCGACAACCGCGATCGCATTGCCCACCGCAAGAAGTAGTGGCCATCGCAATCTGATGACCACCCGATCACGCGATCCACCGCCATTCATTGACCATCGCGATGCAACGACCACCGCGATACAGTGATCACCCCGATTCATTGACCACCGTGATGCAGTGACCACCGCGATGTCGTGACCACCTCGATGCAATGACCACCGCGATGCATTGACCATCGCAATGCATTGACCATCGCGATGCAGTGACCACCCGATGCAGAGACCGCCCCGATGCAGTGACCATCGACATGCATTGACCACCGCGATGTAGTGACCATTAGGATGCAGCGACCATCACGATGCAGTGACCTCCGCGCTGCAATGCCCACCGCGATGCAGTGACCACCGCAATGCAATGACAAGAACGGTTGCAACGATTTATGCAGTGACATTTGATTTTTGCTCATACATCATTATTTCTGAAAATCAAAATTTTCTTCATAAAATCGATGCGATGCAGCGACATGTGATGCATTGACCACCGTGAGCAGTGACTGATGACGAGTAAAGTAGTATATCCTACAGCATCAACATTTTGCCCATTATGAGCTAAAAATAGTTGTTTCGACCTATAAATATGAATCATTTAAGTTGAATATCATATGCCGAGTTCGTGAGTCGAGTAATTTGCACTTAGCATTTATTTTCTATATTTCGATATTATTTCATGCATTATTTGATTATTTTCAAGATACGAAATTTTGGGCTGAGCATCATGGACGAATCTGGAGTGGACTGAACGAAAGGATTGGGCCTAGGGTATTCCAGAACATTCCAAGTTAAGTCGGCAGAAGAAAATGACAAAAGTACCCCCGGTTTACCGAGAGTGGGCACCGACTTACCGAGGG
This sequence comes from Gentiana macrophylla, assembly GCA_026214975.1. Taxonomy (NCBI): domain Eukaryota; kingdom Viridiplantae; phylum Streptophyta; class Magnoliopsida; order Gentianales; family Gentianaceae; genus Gentiana; species Gentiana macrophylla. The sequence goes on from JAOBSW010000630.1 coordinate 41,822, forward strand.
TCCAGAATCATCTGAAATGCGTTTTCTTGGACGAGGGGTAGAACTAGGTGTTTCTAAGTCGGTTTATGTAGCTATAAATAAAAGGCCTCGCCTCAGAATTCAATGTACATAAAATTTCAATACAAATTATGCAATAAAAGTTCTTTGTTCTTTATTTTATTATTTTATGAGTTCTGGTCGGAGAGAGGACGGAGTCGCTGCCTAGGGACAGATCTGCACTCGTCTTCGAGATTTTCTGTCTTTTCCGAGATGTAGATCTGTCGTTGTTCTATTCAACTAGTATGTGTTAATTGCTTATTTAGTTTAATTATGTAGTAGTTAGTATACTTTACCCCATGTGTTATAGATCTAATTCATTGGTGAAGAAATCATGAAATAGTGGTTGCGTTCTTCAAATCTGCGACGGTCTATATCGCTAGATCTGAACATCTAGTAAATTACTAATTCATGATAATCGGCGCCAGCTACGTTGATCGATAGATTTAATTTACATTTTAGTAGCCTGATCAACTATTTGCATGTCATCGTAAATTAGCATGAAGACTGTTAATGAAGTGCTAGTTTGGACATTATCTTGATGGACCCTAGGAACGTGTTGTTCAGTGTCGACAACTGTCTAGGCGGGTTAGCGGTATGAGTTAGCACTCGATACCGACAGCTCTAGTTCTTTATGCGTATGGGCTATTACAGACCAATTAAGGAGGGTAGCTTGCGTATATATTGTCTACTACCATGGTCGGAGTAGATAGGGTTAGAAGTTGTACCCGTAGCTAAACAATGAGTTAAAATTCATCAATGGGGAGGACTATTGCATGTGTGGGGGGAATAACTAATTACTCTTAATTGAACTAATACATTAGAAACTCTTGTTTGCTTTGTGAGAACTAGCGTAACCTTGTTAGTTTGTGGCACCAATTTCACCACTGTCTAGATTAAAGTTGGTCGTAGACCGTTAATTGTGACAAGCTCAATCTTGATAATTTGACGTTCTTATGAGTTTCTGTGGGATCGACCTTGACGCGCCAGTACTCTACTACGATACACCTAGTCCTATTGCTAGTAAGTGATTTGCACGCGATCAAGATTTTCTGGCTCCGTTGCCGGGGACTCGTGTCAAGAATACTTTTTATTTAAGATTGAGTGTCTGTATATATTCGTGTTTGTTTAATTGAGCATGTGTTATTGTCTGTTTATACTGGAGTCGTACAGAGTCAGTTCTGTTAAAATTTGAGAAAACTTTTATCCGGTTTACCGCGAGTATACCGTGGTAAACCGAGGGTCCTAATTTCGGCACAATCGGTTCTGTCAGTTCAGCGTCGAGTCAGTAGTCAGAGTCTGTATTTTTGAGTCTGCCAGGCGTGTGTAACAGCCGGCGAGGAGATAGTCAGCACAGTCAAACCAGCAGGAGTGCCTGAAGATAACATTAAGCTGAAGTTGTTTACATTCACTCTGAAGGACAAAGCGAAGATATGGTTATTGTCTCTAGCACCAGGATCGATCCAAACTTGGACCGATTTGTTGCGAAAATTTATGAACAAGTACTGCCCACCTGGGAAGTCACTACAAATGAGACAAGACATTATGAATTTCAAGCAGAAGCCCACTGAAACGTTCGAAGAAGCTTGGGAAAGATTTAATTAAGCACAAAGGAGATGCCCTCACCATGATATCACTCTGCCCATACGAATGCATAGTTTCTATCACGGATACGGCCAAGTGAACAAATGAGAGTTGATGCATCGAGCAACAGATGTTTTGCGTTGCTATCACCTTGAAGAAGCTGAAGAGAAATTGGAGCAAATCATACTTACAAGTCAATGGGGAACGCATCAAATTGAGACTGCCAAAGTAGCTGAAGGCGTATTTGGAGAAGATACTTCTCAAAAGATCTTATACCAGCTAATGGCGATGAATGAGAAGATAGATGGCATGCAAGATCGCATTGCCAAGGTTGAGAAAGTTCAAGAAATCGAAGCAACCAACACTGAGGACGCGAACTATATAGGGAGGCAAGGACATCCTTATGGGGGTGGATATCGCCCAGGTTCTCATAACCACCCTGGTTTTCGACTGAGTGACTCTACTGGGGGTTTTCGACAAAGTGATTCTAACGGTGGAGAGAGGCCAAGACAAACTGGTGGATTCATGCCTCAATTCAACAAGCCTAGTGGTTGGGAAGCAGCCATGGATAAAATGAGCTCAACTGTGACCGACACGGTCAATCAACTTATAAAATCCATGACTGAGCTGAATACAAACTTCACCACATGTTGTCAGAAGAATGATACAAGACTGATCAATCAAGAAGCCTTGGTGCAGAATCTGTCGTACCAAGTGGGGCAGATCACCGAACAAGTGTCAGCCTGTCCTCCGGGAGGATTGTCAAGTAATACTGAGAAGAACCCGAAAGACATGAATGCAATCATGACTAAAAGCGGAAAGGAACTTCCTAGACCAGTTATACCAACTGTCCAGGAAGAATAAGAAAGCAGAACGCAGCAGAAATTGGAGAAAAAGAGGGGCCGGTAAACCGGGACACCACTCCGGTAAACCGGGAGTCTGAAAATACAGCAGACAAGCAGGCAGAGCACTAGCAGTCAGCAGGTAAGTCTTCATGAACTGTAACTATTAATCATGCTACTTTAACCTATCCCCCTAGGAAATATAAACCGAATAATGATGATGCTTATTGTAAAAAGTTCATAGAAATGTTTAAGAAGTTGCTAGTGAATATACCTTTGGTAGAAGCTCTGGCCGGAATGCCAGAGTATGCAAAGTTCTTGAAGGAAGCAATCTCTACCAAAAGGAAGTTATTAGAACTTGAGACTATTTGCCTTAACGATGAATGCTCGGCAGTTTTGCAACGCAAACTGCCTCCTAAGTGTAAAGATCCAGGGAGATTCCTCATACCTTGCACAATTGGAGGAGTATGCCTAAACAAAGCATTGTGTGATCTCGAAGCCAGTGTCAATCTAATGCCACTCTCCATCTTTTATAAGTTAGGCATGAAAGAGTTGAATGAAACATCTATAACCCTTCAATTAGCGGATAGATCTCTGAAGCAACCGTGTGGAATGGTGGAGGATGTTTTGGTGAAAGTTGATAAGTTCGTATTCCCCGTAGACTTTGTGGTGCTAGATATAGAAGCTAACCACGATGTTCCACTAATCTTAGGATGACCTTTCCTAGCGACGTGTAAGACATTGATAGATGTTCATAAGGGTGAGCTGATTCTGAGAGTGAATGAGGACAAAGTATTGTTCAATGTGATGAATTCTATGAAGTATGCACAAGACGAAGGAGAAGCATGCCACATGATAGATGCCATAGATGAACTTGTTTGGAATTATATCAGCAAGTGGAACTAGACCCTGAAGTAGCAGAGACTTTACTCCTGAAGAAAGAAGAAAGTTATGAGGAAAACTGGCCTGGGTGTAGCTAAGGTCAAGTGCGAGAAGTAGAGCCTATATCTTCTGTGGATTTAGGAGGAAGCATTCATAGACCTTCGTGGCACAAGTTCTTTGACTTACAATTGGCTAGTGAGCTGTTAAGATCATCACTAGAAGAGCCACCAAGGAACTTAACATTGAAACATTTGCCATCTCACCTGAAGTACTTATACTTACAAGATGATACTATTCTCCTCATAATTTCATCGTTGTTATCACCTTTAGAGGAAAGGGAACTTTTAAGAGTACTGAGAGAGCATATGGAGCGTTTGGGTGGACGATTTCAGATATTAGAGGAATAAGCCCATCGGTGTGCATGCATAAGATCTCTGTAGATCCCGAGAAGAAAGCGGTAGCACAACCGCAAAGGAGGTTGACGCCACAACTGAAGGATGTTGTTAAGGAAGAGATCATAAGGGTGTTGGAAATGGGAATCATTTTCCCCATTGTAGACAGTGAATGGGTAAGCCCGGATTGACTGTACAACCTAATGAGTTTGATGACTGGACATCGAGTTTGCATTGATTTCAGGAAACTGAATGATGCAACTCGTAAAGATCATTTTCCCCTACCATTCATTGACTAGATGCTAGAGAGATTAAGCGGTCATGTGTTTTATTGTTTCTTAGATGGATATTCTGGTTACTATCAGATCCATATTGCCCCTGAGGACCGAGAGAAGCCACTTTCACATGTCCCTATGGAACTTTTGCATACAATCGCATGCCTTTTGGACTTTGTAATGCACCGGCAACTTTCCAAAGGTGTATGATGTCATTATTTGCGGACATGGTCGAGGACTTTCTGGAAATTTTCATGGATGATTTTTCTGTATTTTGAGATAGCTTTTATAAATGCTTGGACAATTTGAGTAGAGTGCTGAGGAGATGTGAAGAGACCAACCTTGTACTTAACTGAGAGAAATGCCATTTCATGGTAACAGATGGAATAGTGTTGGGTCATAAGATTTCAAAGAAAGGAATGGAAGTTGATAAGGCAAAGATAGAGGTAATAGAGAAGTTACCCCCTCCAACAAACTTAAAGACGTTGCGAGTATTTCTTGGCCACACAGGATTTTATAGGGGGTTTATCAAGGACTTCTCTAAAGTTTCTAGACCTTTGACGGAATTACTTGCAAAAGATGTGCATTTTGTATTTGGAGAAGAATTCAAACAAGCATTCAACACATTAAAGCAAATGCTTATAACCGCCCCAATTCTGGTTGCGCCAGATTGGAACAAACCTTTTGAGCTTATGTGTGATGCAAGCGACACGGCAGTTGGAGCAGCCCTGGGACAAAGGGAGGATAAAATCTTTAAGCCTATCTATTACGCCAGTCATACCCTTAACAGTGCCCAGAGGAATTATGCGACTACAGAGAAGGAACTATTAGCTGTCATCTTTGCATTTGACAAGTTTCGACCATATCTGATAGGATTGAAAGTCACTGTATTCACTGACCACGCAACTTTGAAATACCTTCTAACCAAGCAAGACTCTAAGCCGAGATTGTTGAGATGGATTCTACTCTTACAAGAGTTGATGTTGAGATTAAAGATAAAAAGGGATCTGAGAACCAGGTGGCTGATCACCTGTCGAGATTAACTTTGCTAGAAGAGGAGCAACCGACTGAGATCAGGGAGAGCTTCCCCGATGAACAAGTTTTTGCCGTCTTAGTGGTAGCTCGAGTTGAATCGCAGATCCGACATCATACATCAAGCGTGGGAAATGTATACCCTTGGTTTGCTAACATTGTCAATTATCTAGCAGGAAGATACCTACCACCGGAATTCACAAATGCAGATAAGAAGAAGTTCTTTACGGATCTGAAGCATTACCATTGGGACGATCCCTACCTATAAGCTATGCCTTTATGCCATTCTTAGAAGATGCGTCCATGACGATGAGATCCAAGTATTTTGAGCCTATGTCATTCTAGGGAAGCTGGAGGTCACTATGGGCCGGAGAAGATAGCAGCAAAGGTACTGCAGTGTGGATTATATTGGCCAACAATTCATAAATTTGCTTACGAGTTTACACGAGCCTGTCATCCCTATCAAATGACCGGTAACATTTCCAAGCGGAATGAGATGCCACTGTAGAGTATCTTAGAAGTGGAGTTATTTGATGTTTGGGGAATTGATTTTGTTAGGCCTTTCACATCAGAATCAAATCGTTACATCCTAGTAGCATTTGATTATGTTTCCAAATGGGTGGAGGCAGGGGCCTCACCTACTAATGATGCCAGGGTTGTCCTGAGGTTTCTTAAGAAAAACATTTTGACAAGGTTTGGAGTGCCCAGAGCCATAATTAGTGATGGAGGGAGTCATTTCTATAATAGGTTGTTTGAGAAATTAATGTTGAGATATGGGGTTAGGCATAAGATTGCAGCAGCATATCTGATAGATATAGTGTGCCCGAAAGACAATTGTTGCTTATCCTTACGGGCAAGTGGGAGATTGTTGGAAGTAGCGCCCGAAAGACAATTTATGTAATTGTTTTTAGAATTAATAAATGACAGATTTATTCTCATCTTATTACTTGCTTCGTGCTTGTAAGTAATACACTACGGAAAACCCCAAGTCATAACATATGTAGCCATATAACTTAGTGTGTGTCACACATGAGGATTAAGTTTATGGTGATACGCTTGAAATGTTAGTCCGTGGTGAATTTAATCAAAGTATGGGGTCTATTGATTAAACCACCATTAATGCGCCTAGAACACTTTATGGTGTGACCGTCCTATCCGGACCGTCGACATTGGTTGTCTAAGTAGGGGATTTATATATGATGTAGTCATATAGGGCTGGACCGATTTTATCCGTATTTCTCATATAATTCCGTGATTGAGAAATCTCATTAAATCACAAGATGATCATATATGGATTAACCTTAATCCTGAAGTGATTGCATACTCCTACTTGTTTCAGGATAGGGTTTGATGTGTTCGTTAAGGATCGTTAAGAGGCGCGGTCTGAATCACTTTCACGTTGGCACTATTCTGGAATGAGTGAGAAGTGTGTGTCTCACAGATATGGAATCCATTCCTTCCTGTGGGAAGTAGAAAGACAATCCCCTTATTTGTTAATCCTAGAAACTGATCGATCCTCAGAGTTCGTATTGGTTATGAACTAATTGATCACTAGTGGGTTAATGGTAAATAAGGATAAGATGTATTGAAGAGGGTTTACGGAAATAATCCCGCTTCATTACGGATAGTCTAAGGAGGGTTAGTTTATATGTAATGATAATATCAATGGACACTTATCGACTCGACGTTTTGAGAATAAGTTGTATCTATAATCGATAGAGTCCAATTTCGGATTTATGGTGGCATAATTCCGGAATTAATAAGTTAAGTAGAAATATTATGTTCGATGAATATTTTATTTAATTTATTGTAGCTACTGATTATAGTCCATGGTCCCCGGATTGGCTCCTAACACGCGAGTGTTTTCTCATTTTATGGAACATCGAGAATAAATTAAATAGTTGGTCTATTTAACGAATATGCAATATTATTTATTTGGTAAATAATATGTAAAATAGAAAAGACATTTTCTATTAAAAATGATTTAAAAAGGTGGCGCCTATTTTGAGATAATTAGGAGAAGAAATTTTCCTAGATTATGTCATTTGTGTAATTAATTAATTATTTATTTGTTGGATAATTAATGGAAAAATAAGAGATTGATTTTTTGGGAATTATCTCTTATTTTGTAGCAAAAATATCTTTTCCTTATGGGAATTGGTTTTTGTGGTGTGAAAAGCATAACTCTCTTGACTAGTTATTTTCCTATATAAAGAGAGTTCATCCCAACACAATACACACTTGATTATTGGTGCCACTTATACATTAAAAGAAGAGAAAAATTAGTTTCTTGTTCTAGTCATTAAGAGAAGAAAAACCTAGGGTTTTTCTTGTGCATATTCGAGGAGGTTCTACGGCGAGGATCGACGTTCACCAGTCGTCGCTAGGAGATACAATCCGGAAGATTGTGGCTTCTCCCTTTTGTCGAATTTCTCATCTCTTTCCGTTGAGGTAAATCTACTAACCTTCTTGTAGATTGTTAATTAATCATGTGAATTAAAATCATGGTAAAATCTCATGTGAATTTAATTCGTAGCTTCCGCTGTGCATGATCGAGTGTCTCGATCGGTGCTGTGAATCAGATATGATGACCCAATTGTGGATCGGATCCGGATTCGGATTTCTACTACTCCTAGGAATATCACCCCCAGACGAGTGGACAAGTCGAAGTCACGAATAGAGAGATAAAGAGGATCTTAGAGAAGACTGAGAATCCCATGAGGAATGATTGGTCTTTGAAATTAGATGACGCTCTTTAAGCGTACAGAACAGCTTATAGGACCACGATTGGTATGTCACCATACATGATAGTGTTTGGAAAAGTGTGTCATTTACCGGTAGAACTCGAGCACCGAGCGCTGTGGGCTACGAGGTTTCTAAACATGGATGAGAATTTACCCGGTGAAAAGAGAATGCTAGACTTGAATAAACTGGAAGAGTTTAGACTTCAAGCGTATGAAAATGCAAAGATTTACAAGGAAAGAACGAAGCGTCTGCACGATAAAAGGATTCTGAGCCGCACATTTCAAGTTGGAGATAAGGTGCTGGTATATAATTCGCGTCTTCGCCTTTTTCCTGGGAATTTGAAGTCTAGATGGTATGGGCCACAAGTAGTCACAAAAGTTTTCAATTCAGGTGCGTGTGAAGTTAGAAATGAATACTCTGGGAAGACTTTCATAGTAAACGGCCAAAGGCTGAAGCATTACCTAGAGCACAAGTATAACCCTGAACTGGAAGTCTTTATGTTGACGGATCCAAAATACGAATAAAGGAGCCCTATTAGTACAGTCGAGCTGGCGACTATAAACTCAAAACTATTTATAAACCCTTATTTATTGCTTTTGTTTATTTTATGTTGTTTGATTCAATAAAGTAGCATGACAATCGCAAAGTTTTTTTCATCACATATGTATTCGGTCGTCTGGCTAGGGATATATGTGGTTTTTTCCTTCACGATTCTCATGTGACACTCTCGTAAAAGTTTTCGCGTCTTGCTTAGGCCAATAAAAGAATAAAGTGGCTTAAACTATTTTTGCCCATTCCTCCGGTATGCAAATTACCGCCACCTTATTTTCGTATTGCCCTTCGCATAATAATCACAGTTTTCAGAATTATTTTGGAACGCCGGTAACAACTTGGAAGAGGAATGACCTATGAGCTAATGATTCTGCTCCGGGATTCGTGTTGACTCAGCCGACTAATTAAAGAGCTAAGTACCTTTCCTTTTCTTTATTATTAGTTATTGGGGACAATGTCTATAATAAGTGGGGGGTAGACATCTTAGCTGGTAAATCGATAAGAGGGATTTTTTTTTTAAAAAAAAAATCTAATGATAAATCCCAGAGTTTGCCCGGCCCGATTAAGGTACCATGTTGTGTAACCAAGTCTGCGAGATGAGCTAGTGTATGTGCAGGTAAGTTAAGATTGTGGGGTTAATACAACTTGATTCTCCTCATGAACACACTATCACAACTGATACATCACACGACACATTGATGCATGGTAAGTAGTGATTAATGGGGAGTTTATGGATTGTGGCTTAATGTATGTTTTTGCCGGAAATCTTGATTGAATATGTGGTAGTTGATGGAGATTGTTCTTGGGGGTACATTCCGCCTTGATACTCTGCTCGAGGATGAGCAGAAGGCTAGTGGGAGGTAATTGATGACGCTTAAAATAGTCTATCCTACGACATCAACATTCTGCCCATTATAAGCTAAAAATAGTTGCTTCGACCTATAAATATGAACCATTTAAGTTGAATATCATATGTCGGGTTCGTGAGTCGAGTAATTTGCACTTAGCGTTTATTTTCCTCATTTAGATATTATTTCGTGCATTATTTGATTGTTTGCAAGATACGAAATATTGGGTTGAGCATCATGGATGAATCTGGAGCGGACTGAACGAAAGGATTAGGCCTAAGGTAATCCGGAACATTCCAAGTTAAGTCGGCAGAAGAAAAATGACAAAAGTACCCCCGGTTTACCGAGAGTGGGCACCGACTTACCGAGGGTCCAGAATCATCTAAAACGTGTTTTCTTGGATGAGGGGTATAACTAATTGTTTCTAAGTCGGTTCATGTAGCTATAAATAAGAGGCCTTGCCTCAGAATTCAATGTACACAAATTTTCAAGACAAATTATGCAATAAAAGTTCATTGTTCTTTATTTTATTATTTTATGAGTTCTGGTCGGAGAGACGACGGAGTCGCCGCCTAGGGTGAGATCCGAGGGAGATCTACACTCGTCTTTGAGGGTATGATTTTATGTCTTTTCCAAGATGTAGATCTGTCGTTGTTCTATTCGACTAGTATGTGTTAATTGCTTATTTAGTTTAATTATGTAGTAGTTAGTATACTTTACCCCATGTGTTATAGATCTAATTCGTTGGTGAAGAAATCATGAAATAGTGGTTGCATTCTTCAGATGTGCGATGGTCTATATCGCTAGATCTGAACACCTAGTAAATTACTAATTCATGATAATCGGCACCAGCTACGTTGATCAATAGATTTAATTTACATGTTAGTAGCCTGATCAACTATTTTCATGTCATTGTAAATTAGCATGAAGTACTGATAGTGAAGTGCTAGTTTGGACATTAGCTTGATGGACCCCTAGGAACGTGCTGATCAGTGTCGGCAGCAGTCTAGGCAGGTTAGCGGTATGAGTTAGCGCTCGATACCGAGAACTCTAGTTTTTTATGCGTGTGGGCTATTACAGACCATTTAAGGAGGGTAGATTGTTTATAGATTGTTTACTACCATGGTCAGAGTAGATAGGGTTAGGAGTTGTTCCCGTAGCTGAACAATGAATTAAAATTCACCAATAGGGAGGACTATTGCATGTGGGGGGGGGGGGAATAACTAATTACTCATAATTGAACTAATACATTAGAAACTCTCGTTTGCTTTGTAAGAACTAGCGTAACCTTGTTAGTTTGTGTCACCAGTTTCACCACTGTCTAGATTAAAGTTGGTCGTAGACCGTTAATTGTGACAAGCTGAATCTTGATAATTTGACGTTCTTACGAGTATCTGTAGGATCGAACTTGACTCGCTAGAACTCTACTACGATAGATGTAGTCCTATTGCTAGTAAGTGCTTTGCATGCGATTAGTGACCACCCCGATGCATTGACCACCGTGATGTCGTGACCACCTCGATGCAGTGACCACCATGATGCAGTGTCACCCCAATGCATTGACCACCGTGATGCAGTGACCACCCCTGATGTATTGACCACCGTGATGTAGTGACCACCCCGATGCATTGACCACCGCGATGCAGTGACCACTCCCAATGAATTGACCACCACGATGCAGTGACCACCCCCGATGCAATTACAGTCACGATGGATTCACCACTGCGATGCACTGACCATCGTGATGCATTCATCCCTCCGATGCAGTGACCACTGTGATGCATTGAACACCACGATGCATTGACCACCATGATACAGTGACCACCCCGATGCAATGACCACCGCGATGCATTGACCACCGTGACGCAGTGACCATCCCGATGCAGTGACCATCGGGATGCAATGACCATCGGGATGCCGTAACCATCGCGATGCAGTGACCACCTGATGTAGTGACCACCACCATGTAGGGACCATCGGGAAGCAGTGACCATCACGATAGAGTGACCACCGCGATGTAGTGACCTCCGCGATGCAGTGACCACCGCGATGCATTGACCACCTCGATTCAGTGACCACCACGATGCATTGACCACACCAATGCATTAACCACCGTGATGTAGTGACCACCCCTGATACATTGACCACCGTGATGTAGTGACCACCCCGATGCATTGACCACCGTGATGCAGTGACCACCCCCGATGCATTGACCATCGCGATGCAGTGACCACGCCCGATTTAATGACCGTCAAGATGCATTCACCACTGCGATGCACTGACAATCGTGATGCATTCATCACCCCGATGCAGTGTCTAATAGATATACAGAAACCCAAATCCGAATCCGATCCATAATTGGATCGTCAGATCTGATTCACACCATCGATCGAGACGCTCGATCATGCACAGCAGAAGCTACGAAATAAAATTTGTTTTTCGATTTTACCACGATATGATTCACATAATAATTAATAATCTACAAGATGGTTAGTATATTTACCCAACCGGAGAGAAGCCGTGATCTTCCGGATTGTATTTCCAAGCGACGACTGGTGGACGTCGATCCTCGTAGTAGAACCTCCTCGAATATGCTTAAGAAAAACCCTAGATTTTCTTCTCCCAATGGCTAAGACAAGAAAACAAAATTTTTCTCTTTTCCAAAAATACTGGCGTCGTATTTTCACCAAAAAAATGGCGTTGGATTCTAGGTCTGTTTTGTGTTGGAAGAAACGCTCTTTTTAATAGGAAAATAACTAATAATTGAGAGTTTATCTTTTACACATAAATTTATCTTTTCTTTTTAGGAAAGTAAAAACCCTTTATCCAATAGGAAAACAAATTTTCTATTTATCCATTAAGAAAACTAATTTCTTATTTATAATTATTTAACACATAAATAATTACATTATCCACAATATAATTAATTAGAATAAAATTTCTTTTCCCAAAATCAAATAAAAGTGGCGCCATTTTAAATGCCATTTGGGATAATAGAAAATGTCTTTTCTATATTACATATTATTTACCGAATAAATAATATCCGCATACTTATTAAATAGACAAACTATTTAATTTATTCTCGAGGTTCCACGAAACGTGAAAATACTCGCGTGTTAGGAGCCAACCCGGGGGCCATGGACCTATAACTAGTAGCTACAATAAATTGAATAAAATATTCATTGAATAGAACATTTCTACTCAACTTATTAATTCCGGAATTACGCCACCATAAATCCGAAACTGAACTCTATCGATTACAGATATAACTTATTCTCAAAACGTCGAGTCGATAAGTGTCCATTGATATAATCATTACATACGGACTAACCCTCCACAGACTATCCGTAATGAAGCAGGATTATTTCCGTAAACCTTCTTCAATACATCTTATCCTTATTTACCATTAACCCAATAGTGATCAATTAGTTCATAACCAATTTGAACTCGGCCCATCGTTCAGTTTCTAAGATCAACAAATAAGGGGATTGTCTTTCTACTTACCGCAGGAAGGAATGTATTCCATATCTGTGAGACACACACTTCTCACTCATTCCAGAATAGTGCCAATGTGAAAGTGATTCGGACCGCACCTCTTAGCGATCCTTAACGAACACATCAAACCCTATCTTGAAACAAGTAGGAGTATGCAATCACTTCAGGGTTAAGGTTAATCCATATATGATCATCTTGTGATCTAATAAGATTTCTCAGTCATGTAATTATATGTGAAATGCATATTAAATCGGTCCAGTCCTATATGACTCTCATCATATATAAATGCCCCACTTAGACAACCAATGTCGACTGTCCGGATAAGACGGTCACACCATAAAGTGTTATGAGCGCATTAATGGTGGTTTAATCAATAGACCTTATACTTTGATTAAGTTCACCACGGACTAATAGTTCAAGTGTATCACCATAAACTTAATCCTCACGTGTGACACACACTAAGTTATACGGCTACATATGATACGACTTGGGGTTTTCAGAAGTGTATTAAATACAAGCACGAAGCCAGTAATAAGATGAGAATAAATCTGTCATTTATTAGTTATAAAAACAATTACATAAATTGTCGTTCGGGCGCTATTTCCAACAGTGACCATCGTGATGCATTGAACACCGCGATGCAGTGCCCATCCCGATGCAGTGACCATCTCGATGCAGTAACCATAAAGATGCAGTGGCCACCCGATGCAGTGACCACCGGCGCCATAACATGACCACCGCAATGTAGTGACCATCGGGATGCAGTGACCATCACGATAGAGTGACAACTGCGATGCAGTGACCTTCGCGATGCATTGACCACCGGGATGCATTTCCCACCGCGATGCAGTGACCACCGCAATGCATTGACAATAACAGTTGCAACGATTTATGCAGTGACATTTGATTTTTGCTCATACATCTGTTGGAAGTAGCACCCGAAAGACAATTTATTTAATTTATTTAGTAATTAATAAATGACAAATTTATTCTCATCTTATTACTTGCTTCATGCTTGTAAAGAATACACTACTGAAAACCCCATATAGTATCATATGTAGCCATATAACTTAGTGTGTGTCACACATGAGGATTGAGTTTATGGTGATACACTTGAAATATTAGTCCGTGGTTAACTTAATCAAAGTATGAGATCTATTGATTAAACCACAATTAATGCGCCCAGAACAGTTTATGGTGTGACCGTCTTATCTGGACCGTCGATATTGGTTATCTAAGTGGGGCATTTATATATGATGTAGTCATATACGACTGGACCAATTTAATATGAAATTCTCATATAATTCCGTGATTGAGAAATCATTAAATCACAAGAGGATCATAAATGGATTAACCTTAATCCTGAAGTGATTACAGACTCTTGCTTGTTTCAAGATAGGGTTTGATGTGTTCGTTAAGGATTGCTAAGAGGCGCGGTCCGAATCACTTTCACGTTGGCACTATTCTGGAATGAGTGAGAAGTGTGTGTCTCACAGATATGGAATCCATTCCTTCCTGCAGGAAGCAGAAAGACAATCCCCTTATTTGTTAATCCTAGAAACTGATCGATCCGCGGAGTTCGTATTGGTTATGAACTAATTGATCAATAGTGGATTAATGGTAAATAAGGATAAGATGTATTGAAGAAGGTTTACGGAAATAATCCCGCTTCATTACGGATAGTCTGTGGAGGGTTAGTCCGTATGTAAAGATTATATCAATGGACATGTATTAACTCGACGCTCTGAGAATAAGTTATATCTATAATCCATAGAGTTCAGTTTCGGATTTATGGTGGCCTAATTCCGGAATTAATGAGTTGAGTAGAAATGTTCTATTCGATGAATTTTTTATTCAATTTATTGTAGCTACTGGTTATAGGCCCATGGTCCCGGGTTGGCTCCTAACACGCGAGTATTTTCACGTTTCGTGGAACCTCGAGAATAAATTAAATAGTTGGTCTATTTAATAAATATGCAATATTATTTATTTGGTAAATAATATGTAAAATAGAAAAGACATTTTCTATTAAAATAATGACATAGAGGTGGCGCCCCATTATGGATAAATTAGGAAAAGAAATTTTCCTAGATTATGTCACATGCGTAATTAGTTAATTATTTATTTGTTAGATAATTAATGGAAAATTGATAAGAGATTGATTTTTTGGGAAATGTCTCTTATTTTATGGAAAATATCTTTTTCCCTACGGGAATATGTAATTGTGGTGTGAAAATGATAACTCTCTCTTGACTAGTTATTTTCCTATATAAAGAAAGTTCCTCCTAGCACAAAACACACACAAAATTGCGCCCCTTATTACCAAAAATAGATGAGAAAAATTAGTTTCTTATTCTAGTCATTAAGAGAAGAAAAACCTTGGGCATATTCGAGGAGGTTCTACGGCGAGGATCGACGTCCACCAGTCGTCGCTAGGAGATACAATCCGGATGACTGCGGCTTCTCCCTCTCTGTCGATTTACTATCCCTCTCCGTTTAGGTAAATCTTCAACGTTCTTATAGTTATATTAATTATTTATGTGGATCATATCGTAGTAAAATCACATGCGAATTTATTCGTAGCTTCCGATGTGCATGATCAAGCGTCTCGATCGGTGCTGTGAATCAGATCTGACGATCCAAGTATGGATCGGATCCGGATTCGAGTTTCTGTATATCCAGTATGTGGTATAGAGACAGGTTAAAGCGATTTTGCGATCTTGATTGCATAATTAATAAGGAGTGGAATTGAATAAATATTGTATCTTTTATATGTTTTTATATATAAATGCATGGTTGAATGTTTTGGTTGACGAGATGGATTGGGGTTGGTACCTGTTTACCGTTAGATCTATTGTAAACACAAATTTTTCTGGGTATAGGAAATTATGTAATTTATTTTGTTGTAATTTAATTTCCTAGTAGCTAGAAAATTTAGAAAAGTTGCGGCCCTGTTGTATTTATTTAATTTCAAAGAAGATGGAAAAGCCAGTAATAGTGCCGCGGTGGTAAAGGTAATGGTGGCCAAATGCCCCAACCGACCCCCCCTTAACCGGAACCGCCGGTTTTGGTATTTTCCGGTTTGGGCCGGTTGACAAACCGCCGGTTGGTTTGAACCGCCGGTTGACGGTTGAAAACCGCCGGTTGCCGGTTGGTGCCGGTTCACGGTTTTGCCGGTTTGCTCCCGGTTCCGGTCACGGTTCAGATCACGGTTCAGGCCACGGTTTTAAAATTTCATAATTTTTTTTAACTTTTTCATATAATACTTATTATTTTCACTACAATAACAATTATTATTCTTTTTACTATAATTACTAAAATGATTGTAATATAATATGAATTTTTTTTATAAATAGTTTTCTATTCGGTTTTAAATATAATAGTAATATTGTGTTATTTTATTTATATATAAAATATGTTATTTTTAAAAATTATGTTATTTTTTCAACGCTTGTACCGAAAATTCGGTTACCTACGTATCTTTTATATGTAATCGTGTCGGAGGCACGATACATATAAAAAAATCAAAGCGAACGTAGTTCTTATTGTTTTTTTTTTTTTTTTATAGTTTTTTATAGTTTGTTTGATAGGTTATTATATTATTTTATTAAAGTTGTTTTATTGTCTTTTATAGTTTTATTTTATAAGTTTTTTTAGTCGGTTTTAAGTATACGTTGATTAAAAATGTTGTTTAATTAAATATTACTTGATATATAATGGTTTTTTTTATGTAAATTGTGTTATTTTTTCAACGCTTGTACCGAAAATTCGGTTGCCTACGTATCTTTTATATGTAATCGTGTCGGAGGCACGATACATATAAAAAAATCAAAGCGAATGTAGTTCTTATTGTTTTTTTTTTTTTATAGTCTTTTATAGTTTGTTTGATATGTTAGTATATTTTTTTATATAGTGTTGTATAGTGTTGTTTTTTATATAGTGTTGTTTTTTTATATTGTGTTGTATAGTGTTGTTTTTATATATAGTTTTTGTTTTTTATATAGTGTTTATATAGTGTTGTTTTTTTATAGTGTTTATATAGTGTTTTTTTTATAGTGTTTTTAGTGTTGTATAGTGTTGTTTTTATATAGTTTTGTTTTTTTATATAGTGTTGTATAGTGTTGTTTTTATATAGTTTTGTTTTTTTATATAGTGTTGTTTTTTTATAGTGTTTATATAGTGTTTTTTTATAGTGTTGTATAGTGTTGTTTTTATATAGTTTTGTTTTTTATATAGTGTTGTACATTGTTGTTTTTTTTATATAGTGTTGTATTTTTATACTGTTTATATAGTGTTGTTTTTTTTATAGTGTTTATATTGTGTTGTTTTATTATATAGTGTTGTATAGTGTTGTTTTTTTATAGTGTTTATATAGTGTTTTTTTATATAGTGTTTATAGTGTTGTATAGTGTTGTTTTTTTATAGTGTTTATATAGTGTTTTTTTTATATAGTGTTGTATAGTGTTGTTTTTTTGTATAGTGTTGTTCTTTTTATATAGTGTTGTATAGTAATAATTGTAACAAATATATAAATAAGATATAAATTATGCACTTTAATCGATGTCGGTATTTCGACCGCTTGCTCTGCTTCCCGAAGTTTCAGTGTCACCGCCTTCGAACTGTGACTCATCATCTTCTGACACAATGTCTTGCACCCTCTTCTTAGCTCGCACCCAATCTTGACAACACATTTGCTTCTCTAAATTGGTGGGATGAAGTGAACATCTTTTATTGTTAATCACATATCCTGCCATGCTGAAACATCGTTCAATGATGGACGGTCGAAAGCAGGGAAACTTAAAAACTCGACCGCTATCATTGATAGCTTGGAAATTCTTTAGCATGTCTCTTCCACCACTTCAATAAGTCGAAGCCGAAATCATAGGAATCATCGGTTTCACAGCCTTCAAATGTTGTGTTTAAAAATTTTGATATCTCTGTACGTTGATCGGATGACGTTGTCGCTCCCTTCTGTTTTTTCGCGTTCATTTTATCCAAAACTTTTTAAAGTCCCCGCAGGCACACTGCGAGGTTAGTAAAGCACTTTGCGGATGGATTGGGAACGCGTCGTTTCTCAATCCATACATACTTCATATTCAACAAACAAAGTGTTTAATAAATTTTCAACTCTATCTACTTCAACTTTATAATCTACCAGGGCACACCATGAGTATCAGACAAAGCATCATAGTAAGCACTTAACATGTTAGACACACCTAATAGTCTTAAACGAGGGTCGAGAATAGAAGAAATGAGATAAGTGTCAGGAATATGCAACATGTACTTATTCCATTTCTCCTTCATCGGCTCTAAACATTGAAATAATGTAGCGTCATGTTCCAAGGTTTTAAACTCGGCAGTTATTTCTACACTAGCAGGCAAGACTAAATGTGCAGTGGGTTGATAACATTTTGAAAACAATTCAGTATATTTTTTGAATAATTCAAAAACATCCATCAGTTACTTATAACTAAAACCGAATTGAAGTAATGATTAAATCAGAACAACTTCAAATTTCGGTCTAGTCAAGTAAATTTGATTATAAAATTAAATTTTTTATACACTTGTAAATAAATTAGTTGAATAAAAATACAAACAAATTTACTTGTAACTAAAACCGTATTGAAGTAACGATTAAATCAGAACAACTTCAAAAATCGGTATCGTAAAGTAAATTTGATTGTTGTTTGTAACAACTAAACCAACTTGATAATCAAAGAAATGAGTAGAAGATGTAAGAAATTAGGGAAGAAGATGTAAGAATGGTGTAGGAAATTTGAAATGGATTTGGGAAGTATTTATAGAATTTTTTGAGGTGTTTGGAAAAAAAAAAACAAAAAATAGCCGTTGCAAAATCTGACCGTTGGGCCGGTTCAACCGGCAGTTCCGGTTCCGTCCGGTTTTCACCGGTTCTGGCCTTGCCGGTTCAACCGCCGGTTCCGGTTCCACCAAAACCCCAACCGTACACTAACTGCCTAACCGCCGGTTCCACCAACCGGCGGTTCACCCAACCGCCGGTTACCCCACCCGCCGGTTAGATAACCGCCGGTTCCAGTTAACCAACCGCCGGTCCGGTTGCCTCCTTTTTTATGAGTTTTTTTCCAGAAAAATCAAATTTCAAAGTAAAAGATTGCAGTTGAAGGGAATCGAACCCATGACCTGCAGGAAGGAATAACATCGCCCTAACAAACTTGGCTGAATTACTTTTGTTTTGAAAACGGAGCAGAAAATTAATATACTGGGCGGCGGCGGCGGCTGTACATTGGAGACTAGTAATTTTTTGAAAATAGGGTTTATTTATTTAGTTTATAGATTAAATACGGGGATACCAACGGTCCATCTCAGTGGTTTATCTTTCGCATTTATTTTCATTTGTGATTATTTATGTGATATAACCATGCCATGCATCAAATTCATGAATTCCACTCCTAGCATATATATGCATACATGTAGAAAATAATTTTGACATTAATTAGACATGTATACAAATGATAATTAATTTAGATTATCAATAAATTAAATTAATTAAAGGAAATGGAATTTTACCAGGATATAAAATTCACATGATAGAAATAAAATTTACGGGGTAAACTTAATTTTTGGATCTAAAATTCTTTGAGGATTTAATTATGTAGTGTCTACATAAATTATAATTTTGATAATCAAAAATTGGAAAATCATGAAAAATTGGACACCAACTAGACGGTATTTGGAACCGATAAGTTGGTGATTGCTTTGCATGATTTATTGTTTTCGATTATTGGAAAATTCTGAGATCCTAAAATTTTTTCATGATAAAATTAGGACTTTAAAATTCATTGGTGAATTTTTTGTTGTGTAGTGACTACACAAGAGATTTCTAAATAATCGACAAATTGGAAAATCTTGAATATAGTGTCACTAGTTAGACGGTATTTGAAACCGATAAACTATAGTGGGAGCTTTAAATTTGTGATTTATTGTTTTTCGATTTGGTGGGAAATTCATAAGTCCTAATATATTATGATTATAAAATTCTTTGTGGATTTTATTTGTGTAGTGTCTACACAAAAGAACTTTAATCCATAAAATTGGAGGATCGTGGATATAGTGACACTAGTTAGACGGTATTTGGAACCAATGAACTAGTGGGAGGATTAAATTAAAATATTCATGATCTATTCTTTTTGGATTATTAGAAAATTCTGAAATCCTAAAGAGACTACTTAATTTTCAAAATAACGAGTGGGAGCGGGGAAGGTGACAACCGACCACTCGGCCTCTACTGTTAACACAAGCACCGTGAGAGAATGGTGACGCCTCATGCCGCTTTGATTTCGGCCCCCTTCAGATGGCCTTCCCCGCTATCAAAATTCAAAGCTTGGCTTCCGAAAGGATAGGATTTTGAGTACTCATCGGGTCACTGACCTACCCTTCGGTGGCATACTCGGGGTCTACTTAAAAATCTGAGACAGTAGGTCACACTCTAAAGGGTATTTTTGGAAATTTGTTGGCTGAAAAAGGAAGGTAATCAACAATTAAATCAGTATGTCTGATTCTTAGTTAATTCTTGAGAGAGACTGTCTCAATTTAATCGTCACCTCTTTGACCTAACCCGTCGGCGGCACTGAGGTGTGAGATTAAATCCTGGGAATGGTAGGATAAACTGCATGCATGACATCACGTTTATAATTCCTAAAATCATTATTTGTTGTGGTGTATGATTTGATTTATATTTCTGTCAAAATTTATTTTCGCAACTACATGTCTGTTAGGAAATATCATCGCAACGGAAACGATTTATGGATCTAGATCTATAAACTACACGTAATAAAATAACTAGATCTATATCTACAAGGGGGTTGTAGATCATACCTCTTGGATCTCAAAATCCAAGTTGAAGAACCGCAATAGGATGAACGAAGTAAAGCGTGAAGAGCACCACGATCTTCCGTACGTGTGATCCAAGCAACTCCCGGTGGAAGGAAATTCTCGACTCGAACCCTTCCGATATGCTACCCGGAAAAATCTCCAAGATTTTCCCCTTATACCCCTTGGCCGAAATTTTATCACTTCTTCTCTCTAAGAGGAGAAGTCGAAAATCTTATGTGTTGTTTGGCTTGGGAGAACTCTCTTTATATAGGAGAGTAAAACTTAAGCCCCAAGGATTTTATAATTAATACAAAATCAATTATGATAATCCTATTAAATAAAAGATAATCCCAAAATATTCTAGAACAAATCTAGAATAATCTTTATCTTTATTTCTTACCATAAATATTTATCCAATAAATATTTTATGCACATGTCTTATTAATCACAAGAAAACTAATTTCTTGTTGACTAAAATACATGAGGGGCTTAAATTCTTCATTATTGACCTAGTCAATATGATTTTTTCCACACACACTAATTGGGCCAAGATTATGGAAAATGTCTTTTCCACATATTTAATTATTTAGCCCAACTAATTTAATAGTCCACTAAACAATTAATTCACATATCGCTTTAATAAAGTCCAACAAGAACTAAATTAATATTATTAGGATTCGACGTCCGAGAATAGCTATGCTATATTAGGAGGCACGTCGGGGACCATGGACTAATAATCGGCTCCGATAAATCAAATAAATAATTATAGAATAATTATATTCGATAAATCAATCACAGAATATGCCACCATAATCCCGTGATCGCACTCCTCCGATTATGAGATTATATTTATCTCTCACGAGAATAATAATAAGCGCCCATTGATATAATCATTACATATGGATTAATCCTCCATAGATTATTCATTCTAAATCGGAAGTTACCGTTAACCCTTTTTAGAACCTCTTATCCTTATTTACCATTAACCCCCTAGTGATCAATTAATTCATACAACTCACTGGTGATCATCCAGTGTGATATGAACTCCATGGATCGATCAGTTTCTAGGATTAACAAATAAGGGAACTGTCTATCTACTTCCATAAATGGAAGGAATGGATTCCGTATCTGTGATAACACAGACTACTCACTCAATCCAGTACAATGCCAAGATGGGGTAATTCAGACCACAGACTCGGTGTAATCCTTAACCGTCAAGTCAAACTTCATCATCGATTCAAGCGGTTGATCGTGATCACCTCAGATTAAGATATATCCATAAATATGATCATCCATTGATTCGATAAGACTTCTCGACACGGAATTATATCGTGAACTCTAATCAAATCGGTCCAAATTTCTATACGATATATCTATCATATATAAATGCCCCATCAGAGTTCTCTTAACCGAAAGTCCGGATAAGACAATCACACCAAGCGTGTGTTCAGGCGCATTAATAGCACGTTAAATGAGAGACCCGATACTTCGATTAACTTCACTACGGGCTAATTGTATTTTAAGTACATCTTCACTAACTCAATCCTCCCGTGTATATACCATACACTTGAGTTAAGTGATTACATAAACGATATACTTAGGGTTTTTACGTAGTGTAAATACTATTGTCACATCGGTGATTATGAGAATAATAAATATGAATAATAACGTCAATTCATTTATTAAATAAAACAATTACAAAATTGTCTTTCGGGCATCACACCTAACAATCTCCCACTTGCACGAAAGCATGTGATTAATTGTTTTAGAGCACACCCTATTATTTAAACTACAACAAACTACATCTCCCACTTGCTCTAAAGCAATGGAGACTCATCCCGTATTCTAGTACCCATTAAGCATATCATAACCATTTTGATTCCAAAGTACACTCCGAGTATGCCGTCGTAGGATAGGTCGGTGACTCGGTGAGTACCTACATCTAAATGTCATGGGTCTTAATGATTAGTCAGTTGTCGGCTCGAGACGATCCGTAGAATCGAAAGCGTTACCGGTCCATCAAATCATGTGGTACGAGTAAACATCGAGCCCGAGATCGATTTAACGATCATCCTCAATCGACTTAAAGTCAAAATCGATGTATCACACATATCCAAGTTCACACATGAATATGTCCGCATATTGTTCCTCGTTCTCTTCAAGATACTAAAGGACATACTAAACTTGCTTTGTTAACCGCCGAATCTAAGATTCGATCAAAGTTGACGTTCAATAACTCGACCATCTCTTACTAGAAAGAGAATCTATCCCATTTCTCTTGATCCGAAGATTTAGAGAGTCATTCCGAGGCATAGGGTAGAACTTCCTCGTTGAATGTTGCATACACAGATGCATCATCTTAACCAATAAGATGGATGGGAAACCGGTGGATCGATTCTAATGAATTCGACCGAGTCAAACTCTTAAGAATGTTGTCCAAATCTCTATTGCAGAGAATTGTGGCATTGTCGATTCGACTTGAGATAACACACCCATGTTGATTCCAATCGGTGCGGTGTTATCCTTCACAAACACTAATATATATATTCACTCATTGTACTAAAATTGATATCCGGTCTACAAAAGACTTATCAATATTCTCGTCAAATCCACATATTGTAGAAATATATGACTTCCAATGACCGAGAGGTTTGCTTTTTATCCACAAAGGACATAAGCCTTGATGAGTCATCTCGTCATGAGTTCATAAGTCAATACCATACATTTGAATGAATCCAGACTCCGTTTGTTTGGCAAGAAAGTCTCAGGGAATCACCCCTATTTTACGCTTTTGAACGAAATCATGCAATACCGAACTCATTCTACTCTTTTCCATGTAGATCCAATTACTCCCACTTGGGCTGAGACGCTCGGTGGTTCTACAAGAGTATGAAGCAATTGGAGTACCGAACTCCATTCACTGGGGTTATGGCTATTAAAACCAACCTCTATTATCGAGAATCCTATATCGCTCACAAAAGAGCCATAGGTCATCGATCGATCCTTAGACTACAAAGTCTGCGCAGAACCCGTAACGGGTAATGGATAAACCATACTCCCACTACATCTCGGGTGGATCGAAATTACGATCTAGTTTAGTAGTATTTAGTGTTATCACCAACAACCGATGTTGGATGTGGTCCGATTTTAATCGATTAGTAACTACCTTGAGTAAACGTCATCGCAAGGTTTAAGGTTTTCTTGTTCATAGACTCTATCGAAAGGACGCAATGATATAAGCGTCCCTTCCCGATTTCATGAATCTTATAACAAACCTTTTTCTCAATGCTACAAGATATAGAACGATTGGTCATCGACCGAACGTGTTCGCGAAATTTCGAGACCTACCTTCAAGCACCGTGTGCTAAATGCTTATATTTACAGAAGGGGTGAACCGAATCCACACCTTATCCGTAAATTCCAAAGCATATTCTAGGTAGACTTCTCGGTCTTACATTTCAATGTAAACCGTTATTTCACTTCCAATATCTTTATTGAGTTAAGCAGTGTATTGTAGCACGGCTAAAAAAAAACTATATAAGGCAATTTAACGGTTTCTCACTTAGTGAAAACATTTCACTATGAGGCAGGCCGAGCATCAGTCCCTAGGACTATGTGATGGCCCATTTCTGAGTATAGAATACTCTATCTCTGTTGAAAATAGAGAAACCTCAAAATATTTTGGATAAACTTACCGGAGTGTTTGAATAGTTATCAGACAAGAAGTCACTACTCGGAAGCTCCTACTAGCTTGTATCTTTCATCAGACCCCGAAGGTCGTCATAAACAAGCTATGTTACTTCTTTATAACCATTATCCTTTCCCGATTGAAAGGAAACTTAGTCATTGAACCTTTGAGACAATATAACCAGACTGGGAGAAAGGAATCACCCTGAGCCAGTCTTCAGGTCTTGTCTTTTAGGGACTATGCACTAACTATGGAATATGAAGAAGCGTTTATCTAAATATAGAAACCAATTGCTTTTAATGGTTCTTTAAGATGTGTTTTATATACATATTTCAGCAGTTGTAAGTGGTTTTGACTTTATCAAACAAAAGTCCGAGTCTAGGATTCGTACTACAAATGGTATATTCACTTTCTATACGACAAACAAATTATCGAATAGAAGGTAAATCCATTCGTTCCAACGAATCTTAAACAGAAAAATAAATCTTCTGCGATATCCAAGGATTGAATCCGAGATTCATTTCCTCATATCACTCCCACTATTCTAGCTAAAATTAACTGCCCGTTGTTTACTCTTTTAATCGTTAAATGCACTGCTGCCTTGTTCTTCCAAAGAACTTAGCTCAAGAAAATCGCCAAGGATTCATAGGTTGGTGATCCGAAATCACTATCCTTATCCTATGATTTTCAGTTTATTAATTTTCGGTTTAGCCTTAAAATCAACTCGATTTTAGATGACTAACACTCTTAGACATACTCTCCCATTCTTGACTTTCCGTAAATGGAAATGATTTTGAACTAGCGATTCGTGTGAGTAGACACTACTCTTGAACCGTGGGATGTCTATTTGAGTGTTACTTGTCGGGACTTCTCGGATTTTCTAATATACTAGAAAAATAACAAATCATAACATTAAAGCTCCCACTAGTTTATCGGTTCCAAATACCGTCTAACCAGCAATGCTTTATTTTTATGATTTTCCAATTTTTCAATTTGAAAATCTCTCGTGTAAACACTTACACAGTTCTAATGTTTCCAGAAAAATACAAATCATAAAACTCCCACTAGTTCATCGATTCCAAATATCGTCTAACTAGCAACATTTCATGACTTTCCGGTTTTTTTCAATTAGAAAATTACTCGTGTAATTACTACATACTCAAAATTCACTAGAAGAATTTCGAAGTCCGAAATCACCTTTGATCAAACTAAGTTTGTCTTCCGTTTGACACGAATGACACTAGTGACATACCTATATGTTACTCAGGTTTTTAAAAGGCTTAAGAGAAAATATCTCTTTCGAAAAATAATTGCATTATCGATTAACTAGTTCAACGTCCTAGTTACTTTCCACTTTTTAACAAAGTCATTACTAGTCAATTAAATTTTAAGCAATTTAGTAAGGGATATAATGCTGTAAATAAAATGACATGTATTAATTCAAGTTTAACACTACTATATTTTATTTTAGGAATTGTAAACTAAAATTAAGTCTACTCTACCATTCCAAGGTTTTAACCTCGCATCTCAGTGCCGCCTTAGGGTAGGTCAAAGAGATGACGGTTAAATCGAGACAATCTCATCAATGAATAACTTGTGAGAATCGGACATCCCACGAGAATCGAACATCCCTTTATTCATTGACTACCTTCCTTTTTCAGACCTAGATATTTCCAAAAATACCCATGATGAGTGTGACCTACTATATCGGATCTCTTAGGTACGCCCGAGTATGCCGTCTTAGGATAGGTCGGTGACCCGACGAGTACCTGTAAAATCCTATCCTTTCGGAGACCAAGCCATGAATGTTGATAAGGCGAACACCATCCTTAGGGGACGAAATCAAAGCGCCGAGGCGTCACCCTTCTCTCACTTACTTGTATCTATAGTAGAGGGGTTGGTTGTTGCCGCTCCCCGCTCCCACTCAATATTTTGGAAGTGGTTGTGGGTTAACTAACCACGTCTTTTGATGTTAACATAAAAGCACATCAAATCAAGGATTCGAATGGTGTCGGTAACGAGGCAAGCCTACCCGCCCTATTCGTTGGAACATATGTGACAGTCGGACGAAATCGGGTCAAGACGGCCTCATTGAGATAAGAAGGAATCACCCCTCCGTTCTCCGGTGTAGCTTAGTCTTGCCGGACCCCCGTGCATACATCACACTAGGAGGGTTAAGTCGGTCGAGCGAAGCTCCAGTTGACCACCCAACCTATAGGCGAACCGTTTTTATCCAAGATTTATTGTTCTTTTACCATCATTCAATCTCGTAGACACTACTGAATTGAAAGCGTGATCTCGCTTTTGTGCTTTAAGGCGGTTCACCGAGAACACACACCGAAAGGCTTAACGATTTCATAACCCGTCCTCGGATCTTTAATTAGTTACTAAATTTATTAATTACCACGTATTAATTAAATTTCAACTAATTACACGAGTTTGTATACATGCCTATTTTAATTACCAAAATTAAAATTCTACATGTATGCATGGAGTGGATTTATGATATGATGCATGTCATGGCAATTCCGATTTTATATCTATTTTATGATCAAACACATAAAAAATAAATTGCGGAAAATTTAAACACCGAGATGGATCGTTGACACCCCCGTATCTAATCTATTAGAAAATAAAAAACCAAAACCCTAACTAGGGTTTACTACTTTCTAACTAAATCTGCAGCTGTTCGAACTCTTTGACGATCGGCATACTAAACGAACTCGGATCGGGACGAAACCTTCCAGATCTTATCTTCACTCCTTGAACTTCAATATGGACGGTTGGATCGGTGCTTTGACTTACCAATTTTCTCCAGTAAACCGCCAAACTAGCTGCTGAATCTGACTTTGACTGCACTGCATCAAGGACTTCCTGAGGCAGATCGGGAATCGAGATGAATCCCGATCGACCTAAAATTTTTATGGTACGTCGAAAACTCCAAGTTGAGCAATCTGAACGGTCGGATTTGCTTTTCAACGGTCCAAACTCTCCCAGAAAATCGAGGAAGTCACAGATAGTGTTTCTGTGAATCCTGCGTTTTTCTGTTACAGCAGCCTCTTCGCAGCATCAAACGGATATCGAAACGGACTCTGATCGACGCCAAAATTTGTGGAGTTGATCATCATCTTCTAATCTTGATTCTGACCGGAGGGATCTTCGTTTCAACGGTTCGATCAACGGGAACAGGTAAAATACTAAACAGCTACTAAACAGATCTATTTTCTGGAAATTAAAATTGCAATAAAAAAAGAATTACATAATTTCCAATACTCATATGGACGAATTTTCATCGTTTATATGAGTTTACAATAGATCTAACGGGTAAACAGTGCCAACCCCAATCCATCTCTTCAACCACGACATTCATAAGCATAAAAAATAAACATATGCATCGGCCCCCCAAAGAAAAATTGGGACAAAAAAAATCTACATGTTTTCCACTCCTAGATCTAATATTTTATACGTATAAATATAGATCACCATGGTCTCTGATACCACTGTTAGGAAATATCATCGCAACGGAAACGATTTATGGATCTAGATCTATAAACTACACGTAATAAAATAACTAGATCTATATCTACTGAGGGTTGTAGATCATACCTCTTGGATCTCAAAATCCAAGTTGAAGAACCGCAATAGGATGAACGAAGTAAAGCGTGAAGAAGCACCACGATCTTCCGTGACGTGTGATCCAAGCAACTCCGGTGGAAGGAAATTCTCGACTCGAACCCTTCCGATATGCTACCCGGAAAAATCTCCAAGATTTTCCCCTTATACCCCTTGGCGAGAAATTTTATCACTTCTTCTCTCTAAGAGGAGAAGTCGAAAATCTTATGTGTTGTTTGGCTTTATAACTCTCTCTTTATATAGGAGAGTAAAACTTAAGCCCCCAAGGATTTTATAATTAATACAAAATCAATTATGATAATCCTATTAAATAAAAGATAATCCCAAAATATTCTAGAACAAATCTAGAATAATCTTTATCTTTATTTCTTACCATAAATATTTATCCAATAAATATTTTATGCACATGTCTTATTAATCACAAGAAAACTAATTTCTTGTTGACTAAAATACATGAGGGGCGAAATTCTTCATTATTGACCTAGTCAATATGATTTTTTTCCACACACACTAATTGAAGCCAAGATTATGGAAAAATCTTTTCCACATATTTAATTATTTAGCCCAACTAATTTAATAGTCCACTAAACAATTAATTCACATATCGTTTTAATAAAGTCAACAAGAACTAAATTAATATTATTAGGATTCGACGTCCGAGAATAATTTATGCTTATATTAGGGAAGCACGTCGGGGACCATGGACTAATAATAATCGACTCCGATAAATCAAATAAATAATTATAGAATAATTATATTCGATAAATCAATCACAGAATATGCCACCATAATCCGTGATCGCACTCCTCCGATTATGAGATTATATTTATCTCCTCACGAGAATAATAATAAGCGCCCATTGATATAATCATTACATATGGATTAATCCTCCATAGATCGTTCATTCTAAATCGGGAAGTTACCGTTAACCCTTTTAGAACCTCTTATCCTTATTTACCATTAACCCCTAGTGATCAATTAATTCATACAACTCATGTGATCAATCGGTGTGATATGAACTCCATGGATCGATCGGTTTTAGGATTAACAAATAAAGGGCGTTCATCTACTTCCATAAATGGAAGGAATGGATTCCGTATCCGTGATAACACAAACTACTCACTCAATCCAAAGACAATGCCAAGATGGGGTAATTCGGACCACGGACTCGGTGTAATCCTTAACCGTCAAGTCAAACTTCATAACCGATTCAAGCAGCTTGGTGTGATCACCTCAGGATTAAGATATATCCATAAATATGATCATCCATTGATTCGATAAGACTTTCGATTACGGAATTATATCGTGAACTCTAATCAAATCGGTCCAAATTTCTATACGATATATCTATCATATATAAATGCCCCATCAGGTTCTCTTAACCGAAAGTCCGGATAAGACAATCACACCAAGCGTGTTCAGGCGCATTAATAGCACGCGTTAAGGAGAGACCCGATACTCTCGATTAACTTCACTACGGGCTAATTGTATTTTAAGTACATCTTCACTAACTCAATCCTCCGTGTATATACCATACATCGAGTTAAGTGATTACATAAACGATATACTTAGGGTTTTCTGTAGTGTAAATACTATTGTCACATCGGTGATTATGAGAATAATAAATATGAATAATAACGTCAATTCATTTATTAAATAAAACAATTACAAAAATTGTCTTTCGGGCATCACACCTAACAATGTCATCTCAAGGTATCTAAACTGCTGAACACGATAAATTGAGTGATGATGACTTCGTAAAAGTGGAAAATTAACAAGAACGTTGAACTTGTCAATCGAAAATGCAATTAATTTTTGGAAGAGGATTCTCCTTTTGAGCCTTCAAACTTAAGTGACATTAATAAGTATGTCACTGCTGTCACTTGTGTTGAAAAATTAGTTCAAGGATGACAAGAATGATTTGGTATCAATCTCACCAAGACATCCCATAGTTCACGAGTAGTGCTACTCAAATGAACTGTTAGTTAACGGTCATTTCCTTTAAAGAAAGCCGATAATGGGAAGGTAAATGTCTACAAGTGTAAGTCATCAAAACTAAATAAGTTAAAGGCTAAACCAAAATATTAATAAAAGAAAGTAAAGGATAAGGAAAGTGATTTCGGATCACTAACCTATGAATCCTTAGAGACTTTCTTAACCGAGAAATCTGACTCAGAAGCTAAAGTTCTTTTGTTAGAACAAGGTAGCTGGGCATTCATGATAGAGTAGACAATGGGCAGTTATTTCAGCTAACATAGTGGGAGTGATAGAAGGAAAGAAATTTCGCATTTTAATCCTTGAATATCACAGAAATTTAATTTATGTTTTCATATTCGTTGGGACGAATGGATTCACTTTCAAATCGATAATATAGTTGCCTCAAAGAAAGTGAATATGACATTTGTATATGATTCTTAGACTCGGACTTTTGTCAGATAAAGTCAGAACCACTAAGTAATGCTGAAAAGGTATATGTAACACATCATAAGCTATTAAGACAAATGTTTTCCGTATTTAGATAAACATTTCTTCAACATCTATTAATTAGTGCATATATCCTAAAAATAAGATCTGAAGACTGGCTAAGGGTGATTCCTATCTCCCAGTCTAAGAACACTATCTCAAAGGAAAAATGACTAAGTAACCTTTCAATTAGGAAAGCTTCATAGGGTCTTTCTGTCCAGGTGCAGGTAGTCCGCAGGGTAATAGAGCTGAAGAAGTATCACAACTTGTTCATATTGACCTTCGGGGTCTTATGGAGGACACAAGCTAGTGAGAGCTTTTGAGTGTTAAGCATTTTGTCTGATGACTACTCGAAACGCCGATTAGCTTATCTGAATATTGAGAGGTATCTCTGATATTACCAAAGAAAAGAGTATTTCATGCTCAAATCACTACTAGAATTTTCTGAATTTCCGACGGAAATTTCCAACGAAATTAGGTTGTCGGAACATCCCAACGAAATATTGACGACCTTCCGACGAAAAAAATGAATGAAAGGAAAAAACAAATTTGCGACAAAGTTCCGACGAAATTCATTCGTTGCAAATCCTTTCGTAGTTACTTTGTCGGAAAAAAGCGCGGGGAATATTCCCACGTAACTGTAATGAAATTACCAAATGCGTTTCCTACGAATTTCCTACAGACAACCATTTCTCGTAGCAACGTTTGTCGGAAATATTTTTATCATAAATATTTCCATTATAATGCATCTGAACACGCTATCGACGAATTTCCGACGAACTACTAAGTTCGTCGGTAATCCGTAGGGATTGTTCACATATAACTACAAAATATATACTATTTGTTGGAAATCTGTCAGAAATTTTCGCATTATGTCAGAAATTAGTCGGAAAATCCTTTTACTTCCGACGAGTTACCTACGATATACACACACACACACACACACACACACACACACAAGAAATAAAAAAAGAAAGCTTTAGGGTTTAGGTTTAAATTCAATATTTTGTTCAAAAAAAATAAAATTCAATATATGTTTTCACTTTTCATTAGTAAGTAGTTGGAAAATCTACATAATTCCGACAAATCTCCTACGACATATGAATATTCGTCGGAAAAGTGTCGGAAAATTCAATTGTATGTAAAATTGAATGATCATTAAAAAGAAATGTATTATTTATTTCTCATTTAATTACACATAAATTTAAATGATGGATTTCAAAAATTCAAGTAGATTATTAATTCATTAATAGAAACATCAATGTTAAATGTAGTGCTATTACTTATTGATAAACCTATGTGTAAAGAGTTGTAAAATCAAATTATGTCTTAATTAATCCATCACTCTCTCTGCATCTAGCCACCTATTCTTCCAATCACCCCGGGCTTGTTCAAGATTGAGGAAATCCTTTAGTGATTCGTGTTCCACTGAATCGTTTATGTAAATCGAAAAAGCCATTGTGTCACATAAATAGCTTCTTAAACAATTGGCAGGCTAAAACCAAAACGAAATCGATTCCAAACCGAAACGAATGAAATTAAACCAAACCATTGGCGGGTTCAAAATCTATTTGGTTTGGTTTGGGGTACAAGTTATAAGCCCGAACCGACCTTCGCGCTTTCCAAACCAACTCGAACCAACCCATACCAACTCATGATCACCCTATCTAGAGTTATGTAAAACTAGTCATCTTGTACTCACTTTATAGTGTGTTGCAATGTTTAAGGTGCTAATTTTTCCTGTAAACCCAACCCCTTCCTTAATTTTTTAGACCCGATTTGTTAATTTCCGTCCACGAATTGTCGAGTTTTACCCTAACTCGATTTGTTCCCCACCATGAATTGTCGGGTTTTCCTCAACACGATAAAATTCGAGATACATCGTCCCCAAATTGTCTAGACCCCATTCGCTTTCTGTCACGAAGTGTCGCTTTTTTCCCAACTTTGATTAAGTTCGGCATACATATCGGTTATAAAACCTATATTCAGCGGTTCACGAACGCGACACGAAAATTATATAATTTTTTATATATAATAATAATATATGTACCTTATTAAAAAAGCTCTTATTCTCTTGGATTTTACTCAACGAATTATAATGAATCGGTTTGGGTTTTTTTTAACCCCATTTCAACTCGAATCCAAACCGAAAACACAAAGCCTAAACGACGTCGTTTTGACATGGTAATATGCTATTCAGAATAAAACGCTATATCCTTACGGGCAAAACACAATTCAGAATAAAACGCTATATCCTGTAACTTATATGTGGCTACATGCTTTAAGTAGTTTATGCAGGTGAAATCATGGTTGGTAAAGAGAATAAGCGTAAGGGCCATGAAAACACATCTCCGGATATTGTAGCACTTTTGCAAGGGAAACGTCAGCGCAATGCTTGTCCTACTACTACACCATCTTCTCAGGGACAATCGACACGTACTACTCCAACTATCACTCGAGCGGCATCTTCATCCCCGCCACAAGGAGCCCAGACACATTCCCCTCAGCCTGACCCAACATTTCTACATACCCCGCCTCCTACTTTTGGAATGACAACACCAGGTCTTGGCGATTCATTGGGCACTGATAATGGAGATAATGTTGATATCACGTCACCACCTCAATCTGCTTCTACTTTACCTACTGTTTCATCTACCAAACCTCGATTGTCTGCCAAGAATGGCCGGTAAGTACAAGTACAATTCATTCTTTGATATAAATATTATTGTAGGTACTAATAGATGATTAGTAAGTACACTTTTTTTCTTTCATATATATATATATATATATATATATATATATATATATATATATATATATATATATATATTTTAATAGTAATGTCGTATACAATACTCTCTTGCAAAAATATACAATAATGTTTTTGAATTGGGGTTTGACATTTTTTCGTTTCCAAAATAGTTTCATTCCTCGAGATAAAAAGCCTACTAACATCATCGGTCAAGTGATTAAGAAAAAGTTTGATGGATTTTGGCCAAAGTACAGTCTTGTTCCACCCGATGTGCGTCAGAAGTGGTGGGATGATTTCAAGGTACATACTTTTTTTGTTATCATTTAGTTTAATTCATAAAGCTTGTGGGATATGTCCCTTGGGAGTAAGTTCAATCCAACATCTGTTGTTTTTTGTGCAATATCACTTCACCTTTGCTCGTCCATTTTAAGGAATGTCATATGATCCGTGCGACAAAGTAGGACCACTCCCAACTTCAACGAGCTGGGATCCTTTGTTAACCGGTGTCGCACGGATCATATGATAAGAGTATTAAACGGTGAAATATTAGTTTGGAAAGCATGCATGTCCATGATTCTGTTCTAAATGTGAACATAATTTGTTACCGTAAATTGACAATTAATGACCTAATGTAAAATCATAAAACGCTATTTTACATGTTCTCACTTTTATTTTCACTCAAAATCTTGTATGCTTCTTCCTTCTTATTGCATATTTTCATTCCAATTGTTTGTGTGCAGTCACATTGGTATATTTCTAAGGATGACGAGGGTCTTGTAAGATCACACTTTGAAAAGCGGACGGGTGAGAGACTAAGGGATATTCTACATACGGCTCATAAACGCTTTGATGCCACACACAAGATTCCGACATGGATACCAGTAAAAGTGTTTGAAAAGTTGCTCAAGTATTGGGAAACTGAAGACTTTATAAGAGTTTCCGATGCAAATACATCAAACAGGAAAAGCATTTCCGACGAGGGCCTTCCGGTGGGCAAGTACTCCGGCGGATCAAGATCCTTCCATGATACAAAAGTGACTATGGTACTAGATTGGACTTTTACTTTTATTGTTACTCTATTTTATTTCAATCATTTACATGCCTTTTAGTTAATGCTTGATATGTCTTGATTCTGTTAAGTAGTGTGCATGTTATGAGTCCATAATCTGAGCCTTTTATTAGACTTGCCATTTATGAGGTTTATAACCTGCCTTGATGTTGAGCAATCCAGAATTGAACTTGTTTATTGTTAAGCTTGCTTAGTTATCAAGTCTAAGACTTTGTCTCCCCATCTTATTTGATTGAATGGTTGGGACTGTGTTTGGTTTCAGTCTTGAAGTCCCGTTTGCAATCTGTTAAGCTCATCTTCATACGTATGTCTATTTACATGTGTTGTCCGGTTTGCCATATATGTCTTGATTAAACTGAGTTGGGAATTTTTCAAGAGGACTTGAAGAGACTGTTTATGTACAATGTCATTTTCTTTCACTTGATTGTTACAAAGGTGAGCGTATGGTATGCGATACACGTGCACCAAATATAGTAATCACTATTAAACATGAGTATCTATGCATCCTAGTAAGTCTTATCCATACACTCACCATTCAATTCCAAAGGTGAATGTCTTTTATTTGCAATGCACTCTTTTTAGGAAAGCGGTCTTTGGGCGCCCTGTTGCCATTGCGGAGGTGTTCATGTATACCCACTCAACCAAGGATGATAAGGAGCCTATTGATGATAGTTCAGCAATTATTGAGGTAATAACTTGAACATATGTGTTTAAAATGTGAATTTGGTTATATATTGCATGACATAACATATACATATAATTTCTTGTCATTAACTTGGTTTTAAAAAGGAGTTAGACGTATTGCTTTGTTTTAGTTTCTTTATTGCTAGTAATGCATTCATAATGGGTATGTTGCACAATATCTTCATATTGAATGAAAGATACTGAGAAATATATTTTCTAAATCCTCACAGGAACTTTTTAAGGAAAAAATGTCAAACGTCTTGCAATATTTCGGGCAGAAAGATGTTAGAATTCCAGATGATTTGTTATGTGAAGCGGATAAAGTGTTTCTGGAATGCGCTGGGGGTGCAAAAAATGGGCGTGTGGAAGGATTGGGTAATTTATCATTAGAGTACACAAGTGGATCGATTTCACATTCGATGCCAAATGAGGTCCTGTCGCAACAAGTATCACAGCTTTCAGAAGCAAATTCAAAGTTGCGTGAAGACCTTTCTTCTGTACGTGAAAGTTTGGTTGAGGAAAGACAGAGAGCTACTGAGGAGCGAGAGAGGTCTGCAGCCGCAGTCATGCAAGCGGAGATATAAAAGATTGCGCAGTTAGTGCAGGGCTTCCTCCCTCCAGCTGATGGTACTCGACATTGAGGTTTATGGATTATTTAGATTTTAATATACATTAGATCTGCACTCTATTTTATTTTGGGAATCCTATGTGGCACTATGGGTTTTTTATTTGATGGCTACATTTTTTTGGTATCTTACTGCTAATCTCTATGGAGGTTTTGTAGACTTGGTTGATGCATCAATTAAGTAGTTTGTGTGCAGTTTTTTATGGATTGAGTAATTGGCAATATGAATACATTGTGATAATATGTTTCATTTGGACAGGTGGTTTTAAAACAATTTACAAAACATCGTTATTTCAAATATCTTATTTGTGACAAAGTAGTGACGAATTTCGTCGGAAGTCTGTTGGAAAGTATTTGTTTACTGCAAAAATAGTGACGCTACCGACAAATTAGTGACAAAATTTGTCGGAAATTGGTTAGAACAATTAACAGAAACACCGTCGGAAGTTTGTTGGAATACGGATCCAAAACATTGTCGGAAATATCGTCAGTCACTTTGTTGGTAATTTGTCAGAAACTTTCGTAGGAAATTTCGTCAAAAGTTACGTCGGAACTTTGTCAGAAATATTCGTAGGAATTTTGTCCCAACTTTCGTCACAATTTTGTCGGTAACTTTTGTAGGAACTTTGTCACTACCCTCGTTGGAAATTCGTCAGTAACTTTTGTAGGAAAGTTTGTCACTAATTTTGTCGGAAATATCGTCAAAATGCGATTCCTACGGCCATTTTTCCTACGGTGCTCGTTTCGTCGGAATTTTGTCGGAAACCCGAATTTCCTACGAATTTCCGACAAATTTTCACGTCGGAAATCCATAAAATTTTAGTAGTGGATACAGGCTATAGCATAGTATTTGGCACTGATGCTTGGCCTACCTCCGAGTGAAACGATTTCACTGAAAGGATAAACTATGTATTGTCTTGTATAGTTATTGATATGCTATATTACACTGCTTAACTCAATTAAGATATTAGCTGCTAAATAACGGTTTACATTATTATGTAATACTGAGAAGTCTACCTAGAAGGTGCTTATGAATTTGTGGATAAAAAGTGCAGTACATTTACTCTACTTCCGCAAATAGAGGCATTTAGCACTAGTGCTTGAAGGTAGGACTTGAGATTTTACATACACGTTTAGATGGTGACTGTTCGTGGCATATCTTAATGCAATGAGTAAATGTTGGTCATAAGATTCTTAAGATCGGATAGTGATGGTTACACTGCTACATCCTTTCTAAAAGAATGTTTAAATAACAACCTTAGACCTTGAAGTACAGTTACTCAAGGAGTTATCACCTGATTTAATCAAACCACATCCAACATTGGTTGTTGGGGTTACACTGATAAATACTACTATACTATATCAGAATATCAATTCACCCAAAAGTAGTGGGAGTATGGTTTAACCATTGACCCACTGTGATTATGCAGACTTAACAGTCTGCTGGGGATAATTGATAACCTATGGTCTTTTACAAGGACTGTATAGTATTCTGATAAAAGAGGTTGGTTTAAGGCCATAAAACCTGTAAATGGAGTTTTGGTGCTCCAGTTCTGTTCACAATCTTGTAAAACCACCTTAGTGTCTCAGGCCCAATGGGAGTAATTGGATCTACGTGGAAAAGAGTTGAATGAATGAGAAAGTTTATCTTTCTAAGAAAAGACAAGTGGTTTAGGGATAATTCCCTGAGAAGTAGATAGTTCAATAGGGGTGATGCCCTGAACTCTCTCACCATTCAGCCTTGCTTGACTCCATGAAAAGCAGGAAGATTACCAGGGGTGATGCCCTGAAACTTTCTTGCCGAACAAAGAAGCTTGAATTCATTCGGAACGGAAAGGCTTTAGCTTAAAGCCAATGACAGATGCTTATATCCATCGGTGGATTAAAAGAAAACCTCTAGGTCATTAAAAGTCACATGTTTGAAATATGTGGGCTTGACCAGAATATTGATATGTCTTTTGTAGACCAGAGAATCAATATTGGTAAAGTAGTAAACGTTAGTGTTAATGAAGATGACACTGCAACAGTTGTAAACAACATGAGTGTGTTATCTGAAGTCAGGAACTGACGAGCCAATCTTCTCTGAGTTAGAGAAGTGGACTATATTCTTAGAATTCGATTCGGTCGGATTCATGAGAACAAGTTGTGGCAGTTTCCCATTCATCTTATTGTTAAGATGATGATGCATTTTCAAATGCTTGATTCAACGAGAGGTTTCCTACCCAACCCCTCACGGAATAATTCTCTCAAATCTTTAGATATAGAGAAAATGGGATAAGTTCTCTTTTTGGATAGAGAATGTCAGATTATTAAAAGTCAATTGTAATCGAATCTTGGATTCGAGTATTGATAGCAGTATAGTGCATCCTCAAGTATCTTTAGAGAATGAGGAATCATATGCTTGTGTATTCGGGTGTAAACCTGAGTGTTGTTGACTACACTGATTCTGTTTATTATCGGATTAAGGATGATCGTGAATCGATCTCAGGCTCAGTGTTTACTCATAGTCTGAAGCAATCCAACACTGCCAATTTGACTCTTTTAGTTGAATATATAGTATCTTTCAGAGCAGCTAAAGAGGCAGTGTGGCTTGAGAAGTTCTTTGTTGGATCGGGAAGTGATTCCAGGTCTCGATGAGACGATACCATTTTACAGTTAAAACAGTTGAGAGGTAGCTCCTGCAAATGTTCTTCGTGGTCATAAGAGGTCAAAAGCATATTGAGAGAAAGTACCGGCTGTTCAGACAGACCGTGCAGAGAGGTGATGTTCGGTCCTAAAAGATCGCCTCGAGCCGACAACCTAGCTGATCAGTTAACCAAGTCATGTGGCATCTAATGTCACTGATAAGCGCTTGGCGGGTATAAAATTGGGAGATATGTCTCATCTGCTTTAGATCAATTGGGAGAATGTTGTGGATAGAATAAGGGTGTGGTGTGCTCTAAAAACAATTGTTGCTTGTCTTTACGGGCAAGTGGGAGATTGTTGGATGTAGTGCCCGAAAGACAATTGTTGCTTGTCCTTACGGGCAAGTAGGAGATTGTTGGAAGTAGCGCCCGAAAGACAATTTATTTAATTTTTTTTATAATTAATAAATGACAGATTTATTCTCATCTTATTACTTGACTCGTGCTTGTAAAGAATACACTACTGAAAACCCCAAGTTGTATCATATGTAACCATATAATGCAGTACAATGCCAAGATGGGGTAATTCAGATCACAGACTCAGTGTAATCCTTAACCGTCAAGTCAAACCTCATACTGATTCAAGCTGTTGACTGTGATCACCTCAGGATTAAGATATATCCATAAATATGATCATCGATTGATTCGATAAGACTTCTCGATTACGGGATTATATCGTGAACTCTAATCAAATCGGTCCAAATTCTATATGATATATCTATCACATATAAATGCCCCACTAGGTTCTCTTAACCGAAAGTCCGGATAAGACAATCACACCTATTGTGTTCTGGGCGCATTAATAGCACGTAAAAGGAGAGACCCGATACTCTCGATTAACTTCACTATGGGCTAATT
Organism: Gentiana macrophylla; assembly: GCA_026214975.1. Taxonomy (NCBI): domain Eukaryota; kingdom Viridiplantae; phylum Streptophyta; class Magnoliopsida; order Gentianales; family Gentianaceae; genus Gentiana; species Gentiana macrophylla. The sequence goes on from JAOBSW010000630.1 coordinate 80,812, forward strand.
GTATTTTAAGTACATCTTCACTAACTCAATCCTCCCGTGTATATCCCATACACTGAGTTAAGTGATTACATAAACGATGTACTTTAGGATTTTCTGTAGTGTAAATACTATTGTCACATAGGTGAATATGAGAATAATAAATATGAATAATAATATCATTTCATTCATTAAATAAAACAATTACAAAATTGTCTTTCGGGCATTACACCTAACAATCTCCCACTCGCACGAAAGCATGTGATTAATTGTTTTAGAGCACACCCTATTATTTAAAATACAGCAAACTATCACTCCCACTTGCTCTAAAGCAAATGAGACATGTCTCTAATACCAATAGTCTCCAAGTGTCGACTAAAAGCTTTAATCGACAGTGTCTTGGTGAATGGATCAGCAGGATTATCGGCGGAGGCGATTCTTCGGACGAAAACGTCCCCTCTATCGACAAAATCGTTGATTGATGGGAGTCAACTTTACACCATTTCGGTGTGCTTTTTACTCTTGTTTATCACTCAATTAGCATGTTTTTGGGTATTTTAGGACTTTTGTAGAGCTTTATCGTGAGAATAATGCACGGGGAGTGAAAACGACAAATGGTCGGAAAACCCCTCTTTTATCGATAATTTTGCAATATTCGGACACTTTTACCCCGGGATGTCGCGTTTGGTATGTTCTATGCATAATATTTCAGGGTTTAGGTGATCCGAGAGACCGGAAGGTGATATTTTGTGGTGAGAATGATCGGGGAAGGAGAAAAGGGGAGAAAAGAGAAAAAGTGTAAAAATCTCAACCCCTCTGTTCTGTTCATCGGAAATTTAACCTATGATGGAGGCATTTTCAGGACCTGACTTCTTGATGGAAGTTGTAGACAATTCAAATATATTTCTAATGGTTTTTGAATCACCTCAATCGGAGCTCGGACGAAGAAGTTATGAAGTGTTTACTGCAGAGTTGTTAGAAATGGAGTAACCTGGAGGCAAAACCAGAGAGTTGTCCGTACGGACGACACATTTTGTCCGTACGGACGACTGGAAAATAATGAAATATCCGTACGGAAGGCCTTTATCCGTACGGACAAGTACCCTGGCCGTACGGACAGAGGTAGTTTCAGCAGATTGACAGCAGGTTCAGTTTTCACCAGCCCGGTCCTTTGATCTTCATTTTGACCCATCTTGGAAGCATTTTATGGCTTTTTGGTCTTCGTGAAAGTTGTAGATAATTCCAATATCTTTCCAACGCATCTTGAATCGTTCAATTCAGAGCTACACACAGGAGATTTTAATGATTTATGAAGACGGGTCAAACGAGCCGAGTTGGTCGGCCCACCACTCAAACTCATTTTTTTGCTCTATATAAGAGCTTCTATAGTCGAATTTTAACACAACTCCTCTCACTTTTTGGCTGGACTGAGCTCGAGGCGGCTTAGGTGCTCAACCGGCCCGCTCCGCGCGGGTCATTATGCGAGTTGACATCTAAATAGTCGGATCAAGGCTTGGGCCCATGCTTTTAGATTAGATTTTTGTAGTTAGCGTCGAACGCGGTATTCGATCGATTGCTTGTGGATTTCGCGTCGTGGGTCACGGTAGGGATTAAAGACCGGATCTTTTGTCGATTTGGGACACGGGCTTTCCGGATCTAATGTATTTCGATGTCGATTTGGTGAGTTTCCTTTGTCGATTTGCTTTTCTCGATTTTGCTTTGATTGTTTTGATCTTTTGTCGATGGGATTGCTTATTGTTGTTAGTTCATGCTTTAAATCCCTTTTTCGTGCCGTAGTTTAGTATGGGCTTCGATCGTTTATCCCGTTGGTGTGCTCTTTGTTCACCGATTTTAACATTGAGTTTCAGTATTCGACCCAATTTCCTCGTGGATCGACCCGTACTCTTTGCCATTCTACTACGATTGACCCGGTGTTTGGCGGTTAGAGAGTGGTTTCACGGTATATGAGTTTCGTGGATTATAAATATTGTTTGGTTTTTGGATCGTGAAAAAATCCTCTCATCATTGATCACCCAGTATTTCCTCTCTATATGCTTCGACTTACTGTGCTTTCGAGGTTCCCTAGAGTTGGCAATGGCCCCATTGTTATCACAATAGAGAGTAATAGGATCTTCAGCATTCGGGACAACGCCTAATCCGCTGATGAACTTTCTTAACCAAACTGCTTCCTTAGCTGCCTCGGAGGCCGCTATGAACTCAGCTTCCATTGTTGAATCGGCTGTGCTGGATTGCTTTTGGCTTCTCCATTCTATTGCACCGCCACCAAGCGTAAACATTGAACCAGAGGTTGATTTAGAATCATCTCTGTCTGACTGAAAGTCAGAATCGGTGTACCCCACTAACTCCAAACTCCCACTCGAATAGACGAGCATATAATTTCTGGTTCTCTTCAAATATTTGATGAGATTCTTTCACGCCCTTGTCGGTCTGATTGCCTCAGATTTGATTCAAAACGGGTGACTAATCCAACGCCGTAACAAATATCAGTCTCGTACACCTCATAGCATACACACGACTACCAACAGCCGAGGCATATGGCACTCTTCCCATAGCTTCAGTCTCTTCAGGAGTTTGAGGCCCCTGAGTCTTAGAGAGGTAAACACCGTGACGGGTTGGTAGAAAACCCTTCTTGGCATTCTCCATACTGAAGCGTGCCAACACCTTATCTATATAAGTTGCTTAGGACAGAGCTAACATCCTGTTCTTGCGATCCCTTATAATTTGGATCCCTAGAACATAACTCGCTTCTCCCAAATCCTTCATTTGGAATTGCGTGGTCAACCAACTTTTCACGTCGGACATCATCCCCTTTATCGTGCCAATTAGGAGTACGTCATCAACGTACAACACTAGAAATACAATACTATCTTTGATAACCTTCTTGTACACACAAGATTCAGCAAAGTGTTGTTGAAATCATAAGACTTGATCGTGTGATCGAATCTATGATACCAGAGCGAGATGCTTGCTTCAACCTATAAATGGATCGAGCAACTTGCACACCATGTGCTCTCGACCTTCTTCAATGAATCCTTCAGTTCTTTGCATATAGATTTTCTCGTCGAGAAAGCCGTTTAGAAACATTTGTCTTAACATCCATTTGCGATTTCATAATCCGGATATGTAGCAATCGAAAGGAGGATGCGGATGGTTTTCATCATGGCCACAGGTGAGAAGGTTTCCTCGTAGTCTATACCTCTCATTGTTTGTAACCTTTGGCTACCGGCCGTGCTTTGAAGGTTTCGACCTTCCCATCTATTCTCTCTTTCGCTGCGGAACCACTTACATCCAATGGGCCTTTCACCCTGAGGAAGTTCTACAAGTTTCCAGTTTGAGTTAGAGTACATAGACTCCATCTCTTGATTCATTGCGTCAATCCATGTATCCTTATCGTGATCCAATAAAGCCATCTTATAGGTCGGAGGATCATCTTCCACCTATCGAGGCGACTACGTTAAATCTCTAAATCCATGCCGCACCGAGGCGGTGGCGAACCACTCTCAAAGACGCGTCAGGTGGAGCAGGAATGTCGGAAGTGATTGTTGTATTAGTAGTTTTGTTTACGGGAACATCAACGACCACAATAGGCCTGACATCATCGGAGAGTAATTCCTCTAGTACAATTTTACTTCGAGGTCTGTGGTCTTTCATATAACTTTCCTCCAAAAGCGTAGCGTTGGTCGAGACTAGCACTTTGTTATCTTCCGGATCGTAAAATAGACCACCACGTGTACCTTTTGGATAGCCTACAAACAAACACACTTTCGTATGCGATTGTAGCTTGATAGTCTTGTCCATCAGCACATGTGCAGGACAACCCCATATGCGGAAGTGACGCATGCTTTCGCGACGTCCGGACCACATCTCAGCGGGTGTCTTTTCGACAGACTTTGTGATGCGCATTCAAAATGTAGACCAGCCGCTTCTAAAGCATAACCCCAAAAGGATATATATAGTGAGGCGTAGCTCATCATTGATCTAACCATGTTAATCAATGTCATGTTTCTCTCTCAAAGCAACTCCGCTTTCTTTGAGGTGTCCTAAGCGCCGAACGTTGGAAACAAATTCCTTTTTCAGCCAAGTAGTCAATGAACTCGATGATCTAAATACTCACCTCCACGATCCGAGCGAAGGCATTTCGATGACTTGCCTAGTTGCCTTTCGGCTTCGCTTGGAACTCCTTGAACTTACCAAAAGCCTCGGACTTCTATGCGTGAGATAAACATAACCGAATCTCGAGTAGTCATCAATGAAAGTCACAAAGTACTCAGATCCGCCTCTAGCAGCATACGTTCATCGGACCACAAAGGTCCGAATGCACTAAGTCTAGAGTTCTGTGGGCCCTATTACCCTTTGACGAGAAGGATGCTTGGTCATTTTTCCTCCAGGCAACACTCATGACAGGCAGCAAAGTGTGTCAACATATGACTCACCTAAGGCATGAACCTTTTCTAGTCTTTTGAGTCTTTCCAAGGAAATATGGCCGAGCCTCAGATGCCACAAGTATGTTTTATCTTCTTTTACTTGAGAAACTTTCTACCTTTTAGCAGATCTTTGATGAGCAGTTTTAAACATTTCAGTATTAAGTAGGGGAGCTTTATGTGGTTTTACAAAATATACACCGTTTTCATTCGTAGTTGAACACAATTCAAAGCCATTCTTCGAAATAACAAATTCACCATTCAAATTTGAAACAGAAAATGATTGTTCAACTAAGGCAGAATGAGAAATTAAATTTCTCCTGAAATTCGGAATAAAATAAACATTCTCTAAATGTAAAATCCTACCCCTCAGAACACTGAGCTAGCTCCTACCTCATAAGAGCAGCAGAATCCTGCTGCTGAGAAGTGAACTCTGTGTTGTATTCTTTTTTGCTAAGACTGCTTTGTTTTTTGTAAAACTGTTCTGTTGAGATTTTCCAGCATTTGTGGTGCTCTGCCCACTATGCTTTTATTGAGCACTTCTACTTTGAAATTTATTTTGGGTTTAAGTACTCACCTGGTACACTTTGCCTCCCCCAAGTATGACATGCATTACTCATGGTAACAGATGACATTCTTGGTTTTTGGTGTTAAGCTTTGTTCGTTCAGCATTCTTGCCATTTTGATTTTATAATTTTTGACTGGGTGATTGTCTGATCTGCAGACTTGGGAAGTTTGTCTTTTGCAAATTTTCTGAGTCTGACCTGTAGTTCTCAGTTCGAAAATTAGCCTGACCTGCAGACTTGGGAAGTTTGTCCTTTGCAAACTTTCTGAGTCTGACCTGAAGGTACTAAGTTTGAAAATTAGCCTGACCTGCAGACTTGGAAAGTTTTTCCTCTGCAAACTTTCTGAGTCTGACCTACAGTAATCAGTTCGAAAATTAGCCTAACCTGCAAACTTGGGAAGTTTGTCCTTTGCAAAGTTCTGAGTCTGACCTGCAGTACTCAGTTCAAAAATTAGCCTGATTTGCAGACTTGGGAAGTTTGTCCTTTGCAAACTTTCTGAGTCTGACCTGCAGTACTCAGTTCAAAAATTAGCCTGACCTGCAGACGTGGGAAGTTTTTCCTTTGCAAACTTTCTGAGTCTGACATGCAGTACTCAGTTCGAAAATTAGCCTGACCTGCAGACTTGGGAAGTTTGTCCTTTGCAAACTTTCTGAGTCAGACCTGTAGTACTCAGTTCGATTCTTCCCTTTAAGGGTTATATATTAACAATGTCGTACTTATAAAAAGAAAATTGTCATTAAAATGCATTGATGTTTTATTACATCTTATTGAAATAAATAAGACTAAAAAGAAAATAATGCAAGTCTAGTACCAGTCCTAGACATAAAATTTATGCAAGTTGTTGGCGTTCCAGCTTTGAGGTATGGTCCTGCCGCTCGCATCAGCTAGTTGGTATGCTCCTTTCCCATTGACTTTGACTATCTTGTACGGTCCTTCCCAGTTTGGTCGATCTTGCCCTGAGGACATTGTCTGCTAACTTCATTCCTTCACAGTACAAGATCTCCTTCTTTAAAATAAGAGTGTTTGACTCTGGAGTTATAGTACTGAGATACCCTTTGTTTGTACTTGGCCATTCTAATGTAGGCCACCTCTCTAGCTTCTTCCAAATCATCTTTAGAATGCCTAAGTTCAGATTCTCGATCCGTGTGCGTGTAAAGTTCTGACATTGGGGAGGGGAGGCCAATCTCTGATGGAATGACTGCCTCACTTCCATAGGCCAATGAGAAATGTGTTTCACCTGTAGCTGTGTTTGGCGTAGTCCTATGCGCCAAAAGTTCATTTGTTCAACTTGGCCATTAGCTTGTGGATGGCCCACGGAGGTAAAATGCCGGGTGATGCCCAGCTCGGCACACCATGATCTGACTGTCCTGTCTTTAAATTGAGTTCCATTGTCTGAGATCAGAGTCTTGGGTATGCCGTATCTGCATACTATGTTTTTCTAAAGGAACTTTTGAATAGCTTTTGTAGTGATGGTAGTTAGAGCTTCAGCCTCTACCCACTTGGTAAAATAGTCTACTGCTACAACAAGGAACCTGAGATTACCTGGAGCTCAGGGAAGCGGCCCGACCAGGTCCACACCCCATTGATAAAAAGGCCAAGGAGAGACTATAGGAACCATTTCTTGGGAAGGTTGATGAGATAAGTTATCATGTACCTGACATGACTTGCACTTCAGGAATAATTTGTTTAGTGGGCCAATAATACCTAAACAGGCGACACTTCCTTGCCAGGGTTCGTGCCCCCGCATGATTTCCACAAATGCCAAGATGAAAATCACTAAGAAGATAATTCCCTTTCTTCTTTGAAGCACATCTGAGCCAAGGTGATATGAAAGATCGTCTGTAAAGAACTTCATTAAAGAGAGAATACCTGCCTGCTAGGAGCTTCATCTTACGAACTTGAGATTTATGAGCTGGCAGGATGCCGTGTTTCAGATATGACACAATTGGGTCCATCCATGTAGCTTGTTGAGTAACGGGTTGGACCTCATTCTGGATATAGCTTCGCTCAGTGAGCTGCTCCACTAGGACTCTTTTATCCGAGAAAAAATTAGAAGCCAATTTAGAAAGGGCGTCAGCTCGTTTATTCTGAGATCGGGAGACCTGCTCGATCTGAACTGACTTGAAGTTCTTGAGTAAGGCTTGAGCCACAGACAAGTATTTCTTCATTGGTTCTTCCTTCGCTTCATATTCCCCCTTGACATGATTAACTACTAGATGAGAGTCACTGAACACTTGTAAATTGGTAGCACCGAGCTTGCTGGCTAGTTGGAGCCCGGTAATCAGAGCCTCATATTCAGCTTCATCATTTATGGCCTTGAATTGGAAACGCAAGGCATAAGGAAATTCTTCACCTTTTGGACTTACGAGTGATAATGCATAATATTATCACGGTGGCTTAGCCGTGGTATTGAAGATGGATATCTGGCTGTTTTGGATAGATTTATGGAGGTAATAGCCGGTGATGACAAGGCGGTGATGTGGTGGAGTGAATGAACACTAGAGAGAAATAACTTGACAAGAGTTTTGTCCTCTTTGTCTATTTTTTGCAAATATCTCTATGAAATTACACAAGCCTTCCTTTTATAGGAAAGAGCCAGAGCTAAGGGTACGGGGTAAGGGTAGATAAGAACAGTCCGTAATGATGTTATGCGGTCAATACAACAGGCGGCATCGCCACGAGGCTGCTCGAGCTGCGGTCTATGAGCTCGCCTCCTCGCTCTATCTCGACTTCCCCTTGGTCGCTCCTTTCCCGGACACGTGCCATATCTTACTGATCTCCGACTTAGGATGCTGGGCGGCCCCCCGAGCGATTAAGACCTTATAGGTTCGCACGTTCGTCATGAGGTTTCTGCCCTGCGACCCTAACCGGATTGCTGCTTCTGATGCTATGGCCGCGGCTCGCCCCCAACCGGGTGACTGGATGGGCGGTTTCCGTTTACACATAGGCGGCGGCATATTTTGACACATCAATGGCCCCCTACTCTATGTCTTTGACGTTTTCGTGGAGGCCAAGCATAGAGTAAAGAATATCCGGATTATGCAGATTGCAGGTGTCCTCCCATTATTTGTTTAGGATCGCTCTATTAAGCGGGCGATCTCGGGGCGCCCTTTGGGTCTGGCGACCTTGTCGTCTGAAGCGACTTATTCACTAAGGGCCGTGATTTTAGTGTGTCTTGCCTCGAAGCGTTTTTTGGGTCTGGAGACCTTGTCGTCTGAAGCGACTTATTCACTAAGGGCCACGCTTTTAGTGCGTCTTGCCTCGAAGAATTTTTTGGGTCTGGCGACCTTGTCGTCTGAAGTGACTTATTCACTAAGGGCCGTGCTTTTAGTGCGTCTTTCCACGAAGCATTTTTTGGGTATGGCGACCTTGTCGTCTGAAGCGACTTATTCACTAAGAGCCTTGCTTTTAGTGCGTCTTGCCTCGCAGTGTTTTTTGGGTCTGGCGACCTTGTCGTCTGAAGCGACTTATTCACTAAGGCCCGCGCTTTCAGTGCGTCTTGCCTCGAAGCATTTTTTGGGTCTGGCGACCTTGTCGTCTGAAGCGACTTATTCACTAAGGGCCGCGCTTTTAGTGCGTCTTGCCTCGAAGCGTTTTTTGTGATGGAGGCGAGCCTGAGCTTTGCGAGCTTGCTTTTGGCGACGTTGAGTGTCAAACTTGGGTAGTGGGGCAGTTGAACCGTCAGATCATGGTCCTTTCGGTTTCTAGATAACTGCAGCAACCTGGGTGTTGGAGTTTCGATAACTGCTTTAATAATGGCACAGTCATTGATGGACGTGCGTTGTTACGTGGGCATTGATTGACCCGCCGTAATGATGGCGATTTTGAATTTCGAAATCCTCAAGATGACTGCGTGAATCTGGACCGTTGGGCAGATCTCATCTGAACCGCACGATCAAAATTTTCTTTTCTATATAAGGGTCCAAACCCCATTCGCTCAGCACTTTTTCGCTCCTTCTACTCCCTTCCCATTTTTCTCTCACGGTTTCTAGAGTTTATAAGCTTCGAGTGTTTCCCGTTTGAAGATTTGAAGTTTCCGGCAGCCAACCCTGAGGTTTCCGTTTGCCATCTGCAGATTCCGAGTGTCTTTCAGCCATAAACAAGGTAATTCTTCATCCACTAAGCTCCTCCGATCGTTTTTTTTGCAGTGTTTCTGATTGTTTTTTTGCGTTTGTTCCTCCCTTTAGCATATCACGCATAACCTGGGGCATTTTGGGGGATAAAGGCTTGTGTTTTTGAGTCAATGTTCTTGTTTTGGTATGGTTTTCCTTTGAATTGATGTTCTTGTTCTGGGGAAAAGATGGTCTTTTCCTTGACAATTCGTGATGTCCTTCCTTTTTTGTATCTCCTTATTTCATTGTGGCATCCCATTCTGCAAAATTGCAGGGAAGGTGTCGAGATGGGTGCGATCACCTCCCTGGTGATTTACATTATCCCAGGTGATTTTAAAGCTCCACATTTCCTTGTTTTGCAGGATGTCGGATGATGATTTCAGCCCTGGCGGCGATTCTAATATGGATCGAGAGGCGTATGACTACGCCCTAGAAGATGAGCTTGCCGAATCTAGCCCCGAGGTGGTCGCACACGACGACCTACAAGAGTTGATAGAGGGGGGTGATGTATGTCAACCGGATGCTAAAATTATACGATGTTTTACCCTAATTCTTCAGTATATAATGATAAATTTGTATCGATTATAGTGGAATTAGTTATAAATCAAATCAATTTCATTTCATAATTTTATATGATTAATATAAAAAATTTATTAATAAATGTTAACCTATTTATCTATAATCAAAAATTATTAATGTTGTGATTATGTCTGTTTTGTAGTGATAGAAGAGCAGAAAAGAAATGGAAAGAAAATGGAAAACATTCATTTTATTTCATGCAAGATTTATAATTGTTGATGTCATGGCTTGAGCCACAACATCAAAAGTGGCGTGAGCCACAACATAAAAAATGGCCTGAGCCACAAATTAAATGGTGCAGGCCACAATATCAAGCACATGGCATTAAATGCAGAAGTCACATCTCAACCACTTTGGTCACGCATGGCTTAAGCCACACCAAAAGTGGCGCAAGCCACCTTATTAAATTGCAAAAATTTGGCAATATACTATTGCTCATCAGTGAAGAAAAAGCAGAGTTCGACAGATAGAGTTTTTGAAGAAGCTTGAAGGCAATATCACCAGAAAGGCTCTCCTAGCCAAAATATCCATCAATTTAACACTTAAATCTTTTGTAAAACATTGTAGAATTATCATTTTGATGTTTGGAGCACCTTGGTGGATGTAGGAGCAACTATTTTGTGTTCTATCTTCATTGAAGCTTTGAAGGTTAGATGAACATCCTAATTTCGAGTTCATGACTTGAATTAGGTAGATTCTTAATCTTTACTTTGATCTAAGTGTTCTTGTTATTATGAATGCTAGCTTTAACTTGTTGGTAGTTATGATGATGAGTGGCTAGTTTCTTGTATTGATTAAGATGATATAGTAATGATAGTTAATCCTTTTATTGTTTGGAGTTGATCGTTTTATTGATAGCTTCTATTGTGTTGAAATCCTCTTGTTTGCTTTGATTGTTAATGTGTGTATTGGAGTAATTAACCATTGCATGCACCTACAAAACTAGTAGATACCGAACGGAGATGTTAGTTGTGAGACGATGGTAAGAGGGACGGAAGGTAGAATCGACCGTAACGGAATTTGATTCCTTATCCGGGGAATATTGCATTCATGTGTTTATCGTGTCGAGTCATTAGGTTTAAGGTACTTAAACCAAGGATGAGGCATAGTGTAATTTTACACACTCGTAAGAGGGAAAATTGCATGTTTCGGAATGCACCATTCACACAATAGCACACCTTTGTTGATCGACTTCAATCAATTTAAGGGAATTAACTTGAACTATAAACCATCTTAGTCAATTTCTTTTATCGTTTGAACAATCTTTGTAGTTAATTATTAGTCTTTTAAACAAAACTGCGATTCGGATCAAGATAATGATAACTAATCGGTGTTTAACCTCACATTTCCCTTGGGAGACGACCTTGACCACCACGCTAGACTACGATTGACCCGGTATTAACGCGGTGAGATTGAAACCTAGAAAGGTTGCATCAAGTTTTTGGCGCCGTTGCGGGATTTATAACGTTTTTACTTATATTAGTTTAAAATTTTTGAGAAAGAATCAAAACTTTTTCTAACCTAATTCTGCTTTTATTTTCTTTTGGTACTTACCTCTTGGTAAGTTACCAAGTGTTGTTCCTTGTTTTCTTGTTGTTTCTATTTTGCGATTGATGACCCGTTCTAGAAGCGGTAAGGCCCTCTCACTCCATACAAGCCCGATATCATGATTCATGAAAGGCAATTACGAGTGAGAATAAGCGAGGTCAAACTAGCCAAGGACAACTTGGTGAAGAAACTTCCCAAGAATCATCTAACCAAGAAATAGATATGGCCGAGATTAGTGACGAGACACCACCCGAACAAGGATTGAATCATGCCCAAGGGCATGGTCAAAACCAAGCCAATTTAAATCCACCACCCATTCATCCACTTCACCCAAATCCGAACAATCAAAATCCCAATGACCAACAAAACCAGAATCAAAACAGAAATCAAAACCAAAACAGAAACCAAAACCGGAATCAAAACAACCGTAACAACCAAAACAACAATCCTCCATTTCGACCCCTATGTGATCAAACAGTTAGAAGAAACCAACCAAATGATCCTATCCGTTTACCTAATGAAGGAGCTAACAACTTTGAAGTGAAAGGTCATCTCTTTGGATTGATTGATACTCGTTGTCAATTTTTTGGTGAAGATCACGAAGACCCACATCAACATCTTCATCTATTTGAGCAATTTTGCAACACGGCTAAGAGCCATGGTGTTCATAAGGAGTTGACAAGGATGTCAATGTTTCCTTTTTCATTGACCGGAAAGGCTAAGGATTGGTTTTCATCTCTTCCTCATCACTCATTGACTAGTTGGGAAGAAATACAAGACGAATTTTTAAAGCAATATTTCACACCCGGGAGAAATTTGAAATTGAAGGTTGAAATTGCTAACTTCAAGCAAGGAGTTGAAGAGTCTCTCGGAAGTGCATGGGAAAGATTTAAAAAATTGTTGAGAGCTTGTCCCGATCATGGTTACACTCTTGAAATGCAAATCCAACTCTTTTGTAGACAATTGAAACATGAGTCCCGTGCGGATGTTGATCATGCATGTGGCGGTTGTTTGATGATGCGTGATGCACAAGAGGTGTATGATGCTATTGAAAGAATCTCAAAAAACAATAGAATGTGGGAGACCGGATCGAGTACAAGAAAAGTCGCTTTTGTAGGAGAAGCTACGTCCCAATCGGAAGTGCTAGCTCAACTAGCGTCTCTTAACAAGAAATTCGATGGTATGCAATCTAGCAAGACTTCGGATATGTATGCACAAGGTAAATGCCTGATTGAGGAAATGAGATATGATGATGATACAACTTTTACAACGGGTGAATCGAGAGAACCTACAAATGAAGAGGTTAGTTTCATGCAACAACATCAAAATTTAAACAATGCTTATTCAAACTCCTTTAATGCTATAAGGAGAGATCATCCAAATTATCGTTGGTCCGAAAATGCAAACAAGCAAGGCCAACCACCATTCCCTTTACAACAAAGAACCTCTTTCAACCCAAATTCCCAAACTCGAAATTTCCAAGGAAATTCCTCCACCTATCCACAACAACCACCAACTCGATCTTATCAACAACACACCACCCAAAGCATTCCCATTACTCAAAATACTACTCAATCAAATGACAATGTCGACAAATGGGGAGCAATGATGGATAATCTTATGGGTGTGGTATCTACTCAAGCTAAGAACATGGAATCCATAATGACTTCTATGAGTTCGGTTACTAAAGATCTTAGCTCTTTGAGGACTACGATGAGTGGTCATGATACAAGAATGAAGACCATAGAAGCATCAATGCGGAATGTAGAAGAACACTTGAGTAGGGAAGGAGAAAGAAAGAGTAGTAGACCACCCGGTGGACTTCCTAGCAATACCGAGAGGAATCCAAGGGAGGTTAATGTTATCGTTACTCGTAGTGGAAGGGTTTGTGGAAGCAACGGTGTGGAAAATCCCGGAAATAACGAAGTGGAAGATGATTTAGATGACAAATTCAAAAAGAGGAATTGATTTGAAGAAGAAGAGGAGATTGTTGACAACTTTTGAGAAGGGATAGATATGTTGAAAGGAAAGTGATGATGAAGAATGGGTGAAAGTGCCTAGAATCTTGAAGAACCCTAGAGCAAGTGATCTAAGGACCTTATTTAATGAACATGTGAGAGAGGATCAAGTTGAAGAACACACAATTCTTAAAAACTCTCCACCGGTTCACACTCAAAAAGCTCAAAGGGAACCAAGGCAAAAATCGAAGAAGGAAAAGCAAGAAGACATTGATTGGCGGCCACCTAATGCCCAAACTTTCGAGGAAGCTTCTCCATCTCAACCGAACGACAAGGGTAAGGGAGGTATGAATTCTAATCCCACTTTAATTGACCTTGAATCACTCCCGTATCCCCCAAAGGAACAAATTAAAAAGTTGAAGATGGATAAAAAATATGCTCGTTTCCTTGATACTTTTCGCCATTTGAATATTAACATTCCCGTAATTGAAGCCTTAATTAACATGCCTACTTATGGGAAATTCCTTAAAGATATTTTGTCAAATAAAAAGCGTTTAGAAGAATATGAGAAAATTTGTCTTAATGTGGAATGCTCCGCGGTCTTACAACACAAGCTTCCTCCTAAACTTAAGGATCCCGGTAGTTTCACCATACCATGTGAAATCGGGGGATTTTTGTTTAAGAGAGTACTTTGTGACCTCGGTGCAAGTATAAATCTCATGTCTTATGCGGATTATAAAAAACTTGGAATAGGAGAACTTAAAAACACGGAGATGACTCTCCAATTGGCGGATAGATCGATTAAATACCCTAAGGGAGTCATTGAAGATGTTTTAGTTAAGGTTGATAAGTTTTACTTCCCGGTTGATTTTGTGGTGATGGAAATGGAGGAAGGGTATTCAACGCCCCTTATTCTTGGTCGTCCTTTCCTAGCCACGGGAAGAACTCTTATTGATTTTCAAAGAGGTGAGGTAATCTTGAGAGTTAATGAGGATAAAGTCACTTTTAATATCTTCAAAGCAATGAAACATCCATACGACTCATGAGAATCATGTTCTTTTATAGATGCTATATCCTCTATTTGTATGGATCGTACTAACTTACAGGCCTTTGAAGATAAGCTTGAAGAATGCTTGGCTTTATCAATCTATAAAGAAGAAGAAAATGACAAAGAAATGAAGGAAGTGATTTTTCACTTGGATGCCGGCGGGCCTTTTAAAAGACAACCATGGCACCGGTATTTGGAACTAGATTTGAGTGGACCTGTTTTGAAGCCTTCAGTGGAAGAGCCACCAAGAAATCTGGAATTGAAACCTTTACCTTCTAATCTTAAATATGCTTTTCTTGCAAATGATAAATTGTTACCTGTTATTATTTCTTCGTCACTAACCGAGTTACAGGAAGACCAATTGCTAAGGATGCTTAGAAAGCACAAGAAAGCATTCGGTTGGACGGTAGCGGACATTCATGGAATTAGCCCGGAAATTTGTGTGCACAAGATCATTTTGAATGATAATGCTAAACCGTGTGCACAACCACAACGCCGTCTAAATCCACATATGCAAGAAGTGGTGAAGAAAGAGGTTATCAAATTGCTAGAAATGGGTATAATCTTCCCTATCTCAGATAGTGAATGGGTTAGTCCCACTCAAGTGGTACCAAAGAAAGGCGGTTTTACAGTTAAGGAAAATGAGAAACACGAATGGATTCCTACAAGGGAAGTGACCGGATATCGCATGTGTATCGACTTTCGAAAACTGAATGAGCATACAAGGAAGGATCACTATCCACTACCGTACATTGTCCAAATGTTGGAGCGGTTGTGTGGACACAAATTCTATTGCTTCCTGGATGGTTATTCGGGATATCTACAGATTTTCATTGTGGCCGGTGATCGAGAAAAAACAACATTTACTTGCCCTTATGGAACGTTCGCTTATAAAAGAATGCCTTTTGGTTTATGCAATGCTCCGGCCACATTTCAAAGATGTATGATGGCAATTTTTTCTGATATGGTTGAGAAATTTTTGGAGATATTTATGGACGATTTTAGTATTTTTGGAGATTCCTTTGATCAATGCTTAGCTCATTTGGAGCGTGTCCTACAACGCGTTGTGAAGATACTAATTTGGTTCTAAATTGGGAAAAGTGTCACTTGATGGTATCCGATGGCATTGTTCTAGGCCATAGAATTTCAGAAGATGGTATCGAAGTTGACAAAGCAAAGATTGAGGTGATCGAAAAGCTACCGCCACCGGTAAACTTGAAGACCTTAAGAGGATTTCTTGGACATGCCGGATTTTATCGTCGTTTCATTGCGGATTTCTCAAAAATTGCTAAACCATTAAGCCATCTACTCGAAAAAGAAGTACCTTTCAACTTCGATGAGAAGTGTATGGAAGCATTCGAAACTTTGAAGAAGAAATTGGTAAGTGCACCTGTCTTAGTAGCCCCGGATTGGACTTTACCGTTTGAATTAATGTGTGATGCAAGTGATCTAGCGGTTGGGGCCATGTTAGGCCAACGTCATGATAAGGTCCTAAAAGCAATCTACTATGCATCTCATACTTTGAATGCGGCACAAATCAACTATGCCACAACCGAGAAGGAACTTTTGGCGGTTATCTTCGCCTTGGATAAGTTTCGTTCTTACCTCATCGGTTCTAAGGTTATTGTCCACACCGATCATGCGGCACTCCGGTATCTAATGAACAAGAAGGATGCAAAGCCAAGACTTTTACGATGGATCTTACTTCTTCAAGAGTTCGATGTGGAAATTAAAGACAAGAAAGGTAAAGACAGTGTAGTGGCGGATCATTTGAGTAGACTAGAGATCGTAGAAGAGGAAGGTACAAGGAAAGAGATCCAAGATCGTTCCCGGATGAACAACTTATGGTGATTGATGCACCTCCATCCATGCAACTCATTGGAAACACCCGATGCAAAAGAGGATTCACCATGGTTTGGTAACATTGTTAATTATTTTACGCATGGTTATATTCCACCTCATTGGACATGGCAAAAGAAAAGAAATTTTCCATGATTTGAAATTCTATTATTGGGAAAAACCGGACCTTTTTCGGAGGTGTTCGGATGGCATCATTAGGAGATGCATTCCTAATAATGAAATTTCAAGTCTACTATCCTTTTGTCATGGACGTGAAGTTGGAGGCCATCATGGTGGATGGAAAACCGCTTATAAAGTTTTACAATGTGGTTTTTATTGGCCTACGTTATATAGAGATGCACATCATTATGCTAAATCTTGTGAGTCATGCCAGAAATGGGGAAATGTATCTAAGAAACATGAAATGCCTCTCCACCCTATTTTAGAGTGTGAGTTGTTTGATGTTTGGGGCATCGATTTCATGGGGCCATTTCCTCCATCATTTGGTAATAAGTTTATTTTGGTAATGGTTGACTATGTATCCAAATGGGTTGAAGCCCAAGCTCTTCCCACCAATGATGCCGGAGTAGTGATGAAGTTCCTTAAAAAGAACATCTTCACGAGATTTGGCACTCCTCGGGCCATCATTAGTGATAGAGGATCTCATTTTTGTAATCAACCATTCACAAAATTACTTGAAAAGTATGGTGTGAAGCACAAGATAGGTACACCGTATCACCCACACACTAGTGGTCAAGTGGAAGTGTCTAACCGAGAAGTGAAACGGATCATTGAAAAAAAACGGTAGACACCAACCGCAAAAATTGGTCGGTGAAACTCGATGATGCACTATGGGCATATAGAACGGCTTTTAAAACACCCATTGGTTGCTCCCCTTATAAACTAGTATTTGGAAAATCTTGTCATCTTCCGGTTGAGTTAGAGCATCGAGCTTTTTGGGCTATCAAGTTTCTTAACTTTGATCCCCAAGCTATAGGTGATCATAGGTTGCTCCAACTCACAGAATTGGAAGAATTTCGTTTAGATGCTTATGAAAACGCCCGTATCTATAAGGAATGCACGAAGTCATTTCATGATAAAAAGATTTTTCGTCGTGAGTTCCATATAGGTGACAAGGTGCTTTTGTATAATTCACGTTTAAAGTTGTTTCCAGGCAAGTTGAGATCGAGATGGACAGGTCCTTTCAAGGTAACTAGGGTATACGCATCCGGAGCAGTGGAGCTTACTGATGGAAAAACCTCATTTCTAGCCAATGGACATCGAGTGAAACTGTTTATTAAAGAGGAAGGAATCCCTCAAACTGAGGAAGTGATGTTCCTCACCGACCCCCCTTCTGATTAATAACATGGCAAAGTCTAGCTATAGACTTTAAACTTAGCAACCCCGGGTACTATCTTTCCTTTTATCGCTTATGCATCAACTTTGGTAAGATTATGTGCTTCGGTGCTATGTGTTTAAGTGGTATTAGTTGGTAGTAATCCCTACGATTAATCTGTATAAGTCCATTTATTCTACCGTATAATCTCGTCGAGCCAACAACGTTAAACGAAAGCGCTCCCGGGAGGCAACCCGATAGACCGTATAATTTTAATTTTCAGTTTAGCGCTTGTCTTGATATGTGCTAGAAGTAATGTGCTTGACATGTGTGGTGTGTTTGTTTTAAGTGTTAGAATTTATTTTTCTAAGTATAAAGATAAGTGTTCTTTGTTTTGGAAGATAGAAAAAATTTCTAAGTAAAAATTTGTGGGTGTTTTGCTCTCTGTTAATGAATAGTGAGTTCTTTCCCGTTTCATGATTTAGTAGTGCAAAAAAAATAAATAAATAAATAATAAATAAAAAATCGATTATGGGAGGAAGTGGCTTGCGCCATTTTTAATAGTGGCTTGCGCCACTTACCTTTAATTTAATCTTTAATTTCCATTCTGCTTTCTGTCTTGTTTGTCCTGTTTGCAAACTTTTTGACAGCTTTCAGTCAAGTGGCCTGAGCCATGACATTAGTGGCTTGAGCCATTTTACACTATTGCTTATCAGAGAGTTTTGCACTCCTTTCCGTTGCTCTCCTCTCTTTCTCTATATAATAACCACCATTTCTTCTCATTTCTTCACACCAAAAATACCACCCTCCTCTCTTTTATCACTTTATTTCCTATCATGTCTTCTAACAATGAGCTCACTCCACCACCTTCATCCTCCACTCCACCCTTTTCCACATCCTCTTCTGATTCTGATTATGAATGATCGTCGTAGTGTTCGGTTCAGTTGGTACTGTTGTTGGTTTGGTTTTAAGTATTTAAGTTCTACCCACTCTGGGTTTCAATAAAAGTTGTTGTGTCTGTGATCGTCAGTTTTAAATTGTCATCAGTTGGTCTAAATAATTTGGTGCTAGGCTTTGTGTGTTGTCTATTCTTTGTCTCATTTCTATCTCTGTTTAATATATTAAATTATGACTTTCTAAATTTGTTGCTCCTTTCTATTTTTGTCTAATATATTATAAGTTTATGTCTTTCTAATATGGTTAGTCCAATTCTTATCTTCATGCATGCATTCACGTTTGGCCTGCGCCAATTTAATTCTATTTAATTCGAATTAAATTGAATTGGTGGCCTAAGCCACAGGTGTAGTGGCCTGCGCCACTTTGTCCCTTTAATTCAAATTGAATTGGTGGCCTAAGCCATGGTTTATAAGTGGCCTGCGCCACTTTCACCCTTAAAAAATAATAATAAAAATAAAATAAAAATAAAAACAAAAAAACAAAAAAAACATATAAATAAATAAAAATAGTAGTAATATGGCTTACACCATCCCTTTTATTTTCCATATTTTAATTGCATGCTACCCCTGATTCGAATTATAACCTATTACTTTAATTGATTTTGTATTTTTCCCGCATACACTTCTATCCTCACTAGTTATTGGGGACAATGCTAGATCGTAAGTGGGGAGTGAAGAGCCGTAGTCGGGAAAAACACAGAATTATTTCACTATATACCTAAGAAACACTTAACTTTTAGTCAAACTCGAACAGTTAAGTTTGTTAAAATAAATTTTGTTATAAGTTAAGATATGTAATAAAAGAATATATGTTTTAACAAAGTGAGTAACTTTAATGAATCATAAATGCATTTTATCGTGATTCCGTAATTATAGTGTGAATCCTTAGAGTACGTATATTTCAAAATTTTGTTAACAAGTAACTTTTATGTAATCATGCAAGCATGCTTCCATAGCAACTAGAACTTAGGCTTGATATCCTTTCGAGGCGAAATAGAAAGGTGTTCAGAGTCGGAGTTAGGGATGACGGTCCTGGCATTTCTTTGATTTAGCTAGAGCCAAATGGCCTACCAGAACATGAATTTCCACCTGTCCCCATCTCAGCCTTGTAGAGTGAAGAGACCCCACTCGAAACAGCCGTTCGCGATTAACCCCGTTATGATCCAACCCTTAACCAAATCTTGGTCTACATTTCCTTGTTTTCCTGCAAGTGTAGTAAGCTTCTATGGATTGTGCAGTGACGACTTTGGGAGTCGAGAGTTGGATAGTATTCGTGGCACATGGTTGAGATGTTATATTATCAAGTTCGGAGCCTTTGTATGTATTGTATATATAGTTTCTTGTAAAAAAAAACAAAAAAAACAAAAAAAAACAAAAAAAACAACTTTTCATTGGTTTCTTTTCTAGTGTAAAAATGATCAAATAATGGCTATAGTACGAAGAATAATGTGGAAGGACAGATTATCAGAATCAAGTAATGTGAATTGGGAAGTTGATCAAGTTGATATGGTGCATTTATTCTTATGATTGTTATGAGGGAGACGTCTTGAGTAGCTTTATGAGAATAGAAGTATCGGTTCAGATTTTATTGAAGTCGAAGGTGTAGAATGCTTACTATCTTGCTCATTCTCTTTTGTTATACCCTTCTTATTCCTTCGATAAGCCAATTCCCGAGCCTAACGTTACAAGCTTACAAGTCCTGCCCGATCTATCTCCTTGACTCTGAGTGCCTCGATTAGTGGAGATTGGTATCATTTCTAAGCCTATGGATTGCATTTTTCGAGTTTGCATGCATGATCTTCATATTTTGAGTGCTTGATAACAATTCTGAGAAATATTCACACACACACTCCACTATTGTCTTGGATCACGGTAAACATATATTTATAATTCTGACAAGTTGCATCACCTAGTTGACATCCGGTCCTCGACATTTCATTATCTTAACTGTAACTCTAGTTATTTTATCGCTTGTTTGCTCGAGGGCGAGCAAAAGCTAAGTGGGGAGTGGTTGATGTATGTCAACCGGATGCTAAAATTATACGATGTTTTACCCTAATTCTTCAGTATATAATGATAAATTTGTATCGATTATAGTGGAATTAGTTATAAATCAAATCAATTTCATTTCATAATTTTATATGATTAATATAAAAAATTTATTAATAAATGTAAACCTATTTATCTATAATCAAAAATTATTAATGTTGTGATTATGTCTGTTTTGTAGTGATAGAAGAGCAGAAAAGAAATGGAAAGAAAATGGAAAGCATTCGTTTTATTTCATGCAAGATTTATAATTGTTGATGTCATGGCTTGAGCCACAACATCAAAAGTGGCGTGAGCCACAACATCAAAAATGGCCTGAGCCACAAATTAAATGGTGCAGGCCACAATATCAAGCACATGGCATTGAATGCGAAGTCACATCTCAACCACTTTGGTCACGCATGGCTTAAGCCCACACCAAAAGTGGCGCAAGCCACCTTATTAAATTGCAAAAATTTGGCAATATACTATTGCTCATCGAGTGAAGAAAAGCGAGTTCGATGGATAGAGTTTTTGAAGAATCTTGAAGGCAATATCACCGAGAAAGGCTCTCTAGCCAAAATATCCATCAATTTAACACTTAAATCTTTTGTAAAACATTGTAGAATTATCATTTTGATGTTTGGAGCACCTTGGTGGATGTAGGAGCAACTATTTTGTGTTCTATCTTCATTGAAGCTTTGAAGGTTAGATGAACATCCTAATTTCGAGTTCATGACTTGAATTAGGTAGATTCTTAATCTTTACTTTGATCTAAGTGTTCTTGTTATTATGAATGCTAGCTTTAACTTGTTGGTAGTTATGATGATAAGTGGCTAGTTTCTTGTATTGATTAAGATGATCTAGTAATGATAGTTAATCCTTTTATTGTTTGGAGTTGATCGTTTTATTGATAGCTTCTATTGTGTTGAAATCATCTTGCTTGCTTTGATTGTTAATGTGTGTATTGGAGTAATTAACCATTGCATGCACCTACACAACTAGTAGATACCGAACGGAGATGTTAGTTGTGAGACGATGGTAAGAGGGACGGAAGGTAGAATCGACCGTAACGGAATTTGATTCCTTATCCGGGGAATATTGCATTCATGTGTTTATCGTGTCGAGTCATTAGGTTTAAGGTACTTAAACCAAGGATGAGGCATAGTGTAATTTTACACACTCGTAAGAAGGAAAATTGCATGTTTCGGAATGCACCATTCACACAATAGCACACCTTTGTTGATCGACTTCAATCAATTTAAGGGAATTAACTTGAATTATAAACCATCTTAGTCAATTTCTTTTATCGTTTGAACAATCTTTGTAGTTAATTATTAGTCTTTTAAACAAAACTGCGATTCGGATCAAGATAATGATAACTAATCGGTGTTTAACCTCACATTTCCCTTGGGAGACGACCTTGACCACCACGCTAGACTACGATTGACCCGGTACACTGCCGGTGAGATTGAAACCCTAGAAAGGTTGCATCAGGGGGCGCTGCGGGATATGACCCTGAGGATCCTTTCGACCTAGGGAGTATGTTGTCTAATCCGGTGCCTAGGCGAAAGAAAAGTCGCAAGGAGGCGGCTCGTAGCCAGGGCGAGGCAAGTGCTAGTGGTCGCGGTTGCGACAATGATATCTCGGCAGTAGAGGGTGCGAGTAGCGTGGGGGTGCCTGGCGATGACGAGATGTATGTAGAGAACGCCGCCTTGCATAGGCTGATAGGATCCAGCGAGGATGATCTTGAATCGGTTCCGCGCAAGCCTCTGGAGCTTCCCAAGAAACCCAAGAAAAAGAAGGCTGATCCTTCGACCATGACGATAGGGGAAGCGGCGGCTAAAGGGAAGCCTTCAAAGCCTAATAATCCTGAGGCCTTAAGGGAATTTGCCCTTATGAATCTGTATGAGAAGGATGTGGAGAAACACTGGCGACGGATCCAGAAAAGTACAAACCTCGCCAAAACCCTTCAGCGATTTTACAATATTGACCCCAATATCTACCGATTCTCCTTGATCGACTTTAATAAGGAGGAAGACAAGCTGCGGCCTGGCGACCGAGAAGATTTTATTTGTGCTCGCCGCCCTGGGGATACCATAATTCTTCACTTTGATCATTTCTTTGCCGGCTTCCGGCCCCCAATCGATCCTTTCTTGGTTAAGCTGCTGCACGAGCTGTGAATATTGCCATGCGACCTAGCCGTTGGTCCGCCATTCAAATCATGTCTTTCATTGTTCTCTGTCGAACGATGAAGCAAGAGCCTACTTTCTACATGTTCAAACAGTTTCATTTGCTTTGCGGTACCTCTTTTCCGGGGCAGGCCAACGTGAAGGCCCAGACTCCCCGTTTATTCTTTCAACTCCCCAACATGATACACAACTGGGGGGATCGCGTTTTTAAGGTCGAATCGAAAGTTGGTTGGCCTTTCCCTCATTCTCCTCCCCGCAAGGGGAAATTTTCTATGATTGGTTTTGATGATCCCTTTGTGGACGAGTATCGATTCCTCCGAGGACTTTGGGCGATAATAGATTCTGACGGGGCCGCGCCCTCGAAGAGGAATGTGTCCTGGATCGGTCTCCTAGACATGGCGGAGCCTTATGCGAGCAGAGCCAGAATTGTGGGGCCGGCGAGAGGCCAACCTCTGGTGGCTATTACATCTGAGGAGAGTGATTCTGACTGGGTCGGAGAGTGTCATATTAACCGCTGCTTCCCGTCGGAGTGTATGGCATGTCATGGTGATCCCAGCAAGAGGCCTCGCCGTAATTTTTCTTTGCTTTCTACATTATTCTTCCTGCCTTATTGCTTTGTTTTTTGTTTATTTTTCCAACTTTTGATGAACTTTTTTTTAAATTTCAGGCAGCGATATGGATGCTACTCAGAGGCGAGCTCAAAGGCAGAAGTTGGCGGATGATGCCGCCAAAGGCAGGCAGGCGGCGCTAAAACAAGCTTTGGGAAGGATCCCCCGAACGGTCGACGCTTCAGTTGTTGATGAAGCTTACAACCCCAATCTTCAAGCTCCAGCAGCGACCCTAGTGGGCGTGGGCCCGAGTCAAACTGGAGGGGCCCAGAAAAGGTTGCCCGCTCATGTCCCTTCTAAGGAGGCCCAGGAGCCTAAGCGGTCAAGGGTCGAAAATCCTAAAGCTACTGGCGGCGCTAGCAAGAGTTCTGATCACGCTGATGAGCGAACAGCTGTCGTGGAGGAGATCACTGATGAGGAGAGGGCACCACCGAGGGGAACGTTGCCTCGCGGATACCAGGGGAAAGTGGCCTTTTGGTTGGACGCTGAGTTCACCGGAGGTCCACTCGATATAGCGAAGGCAAGCCAACTTAGGGAGGCTATTGCAGATGTTATCCCTCTGGGCCGCTTGTCGTGGGACGCACCGGCCGGAATACAGCTGGAGATTGGTAGAGGAATTATTCACCGAGTGGTTGTTCGCGACGATGCCCTCGCCCGGGATAAGGTTACAGAATTGAAGGATCTAGCTGGCGCATTTGGGATCGCCTCCTCCACGGTAAGCCACTGTTTTGTTCATTATTGTTTTTCCTTCTCTTTTCTCATTCTGCGGGCTCATCATTTTTTTTTGCAGCTTGGGACTCGCATAATGAAAGCTACCGAGGCCGCTGAAAAGAGCAATGCTGAGCTGAGGAAAGCGACGGCGGCCCTTGGTGCCTCTGAGAATGCAAGGCTCGCTACTGAGGCCAAGAATGTCAAAGCCCAGGCCGAGATAGATCGCATGAAGAAGGCTATGGAGGAAAGCGCGAAGATAAATGCTGAGTTGAAGGAGAGAATGAAGGTCCTGACTGATCATTCTCAGAAATCCGTGGAGGCTTTAAAGGCCGCTGAGCAGGAGAATGCGAGCTTGAAGGAGCAACTTGTTGTTGCCAACAAAACCGCCGAGGAAGCTGGTCCTGCAGCTGTTGCAGCCTATCTGGAGACGGACGAGTTCTACTATCATTTAGAGGCGAGCTTTGATCAAGGCTTCAACCATCTCGCTCGCTGCCTTTGGGCATATCATGGCAAAGAGTCGCTTAGCTTCGAGGAAATGCTCAAGTGGGTTGACATGCCCCAGCGGAATCCCAACTTGTTGGCTCTTCATCCGGATATTCCTTATGCTCTAGATCACATTGTCGCCATCCAAACTGGGCAGGTAAAGGATGGTGAGCCGGTGTGGGATCCTCCTCCGGTTAATCCTATCAACTTTGCCGCTCTGAGAAAACCCCCAGTCACCGACAATGAGGAAGGCGGCGATGAAGAAGGCGACCGCACCGACCCTCCTAGCCAAATTTGACATTTATCCATTTTTGCGAGATTTGAGCGATCTATACTCTGTTGTTTTGTTCCAAGCAATTTGTTAATTTGTAACTTATTTTGTGCTTGGTTTTAAACTTTGTAATTTGGCGGGCTCTCCTTGGGGCCGCATTTCGATAATTTGTTTTATGCATTTGTCTTGTTTTCTTGATTCGTTGCCCTTTGTTCATGTACATTGTGTTTGCGCCCCCTTTTATTTCAGCGAAGTTAAGAGTGTTAGCTCGCTAAAAATAAAAAATCCCTTTGGCCCTGGGTACAGGATTTTATACGGCCCCATTTTTGTGAGGTCGCTGCGATCTTGTGCCGAATAACCTCGAAAATCCTGATATGCGGCCTCCCTGTTTGGCACAAAGACTAAGGCGATCTCAAGGAAATAGTGTCTTGCTTTTGAAAATTCCAAGTTCCGGCCCCCCAGTTTTTGAGCAAGTCGAGGGCGAACATTGACTGGGGCAAAAATCTGGAAAGCTGACGCTCTAACTTGATTGGACAGTTCTCTGACTGTCTTTTTACCCGCTCTATAATTGCGCAGTGAAAATAGCCTTGAATCTCGGATTGCTCACCTGTCAGACATTTGACCACGTTTTTGAATTTTGAAATTTTGGTAAAACGCGTGAGAGCTGTCCGTTAATTCCGCTCGAATCCTCAATAAGAGGGGGGTGATTCCTTTGTTCTCGATTACCTCTCCCCCTTTGTTTTTGCTCATGTCTTCTCCATCTGCCGGTGGTAGTTCAGTACGTGTGCACAAGGCTCGTCCTGTGCGTGATGTTTCTCCTTTTTTCCTTACGGCCTCTCCTATTGCCAAAGATCATTTTTGGTGTTATTTCGATGTTGTGAAGCTGGTGAAGGAGAGAGGCCTGAACCAGGACAAGCTTGACGGTGATGGTTCCTTGCTCCGGATTCGTCTTTCTAGGTGGTCAGATTTTGTTTCTCCGCCCATGTTACTCTTCAACCTTACCCTGGTTAAAGAATTCTACATCGTATTGTCGGAGGCCTCACCGGGGGAGACGATTAGCTCCGTTGTTCTCCGGGGTGTCTCAGTCGACTTTTCTCCGGAGACTATCAACTTTGCCATATTGATGTTTTCCAATGTTTTTCTGTTCGCATTAATGCTTGAAAATTTTATCTTGCGGCCCCCTGTTTTTGGTTAAGCTTGCGGGAACTAAGTCCGCGAGCTTGCCGGAAACCGCGATGAGCCTCTGTAGCTGAAATTGTATTAGTCGAAACTAGCCTTTAATTTTCTGAATAAATTGTTTGGGCTTACATATAATATCTTTTCAAGTTATCAGCGTGCCAAGGTCTATTGTATTCGTGACCTTGACTGTCTTTCAATACATAAGTTCCCTTTTTGACAATTCTTGCGACCTGAAGTGGTCCCTCCTAGTTTTCCGGTAACTTGCCTTTCTGGGCCTTATGACCCGTAGCTTCTCTTTTGCGCAAAAAGTAATCTCCTACTGTGAAGTGATGACTGCGGATACGCTTGTCATGATGTCGTTTCGCGGCCTGTTTGCAATTGAGCAAGCGACCATAAGAATTGATTCGCTTTTCCTCCGCTAAGTCGATGTGAAGCTGTTGGCTTTGTGGATTTTCGGCCTCATTGAAATGAGCAACCCAAAGAATTGGCAGGGCCATTTCTACCGGGGCCATAGCTTCCGACCTGTAGGTTAAAGCGAAAGGGGTCTCCCCTGTAGTTGTTTTTCTCGACGTCCTAAGGGCCCACAAGGCCGCGGGCAAGTGGTCTGGCCATTTCCCTACTTTCTCGTCCAGACTCTTTTTCAGCACGCTTAGAACCTGTTTATTAGCGTTTTCAGCCTGCCCGTTGCCTTGTGGATAGCACACTGATGATTTCCAGTGCTTGACGTTGTGCTCTTTACAGAACTCGTAGAATTCCTCCCGGAATTGTGGCCCATGGTCAGACACGATTACCCACGGCACTCCGAACCTGGTCCAGACCTGATCGAGCAGAAAGTAGATCACATTCTTGGTTTTGATTTTCACCAAGGCCTTGGCCTCAATCCATTTGGTGAAGTAGTCCACGGCCACGACCACATATTCGCATCCCGAGTGGCCTTTCTTCAATGGTCCTATTAAATCGATTGCCCACATGTCGAACGGCCATGCCGCGACGACAATGCTTTGTTCGACCGACGGTAATCTGGGGATGTCTGCGAACTTCTGACATTTGACGCATCTCTTGGCGTATATTCGAGCGTCCTCAGCAAGTTTTGGCCAGTAATATCCGGCGAGTAAAACCTTTTGAGCAAGAGTGCGAATAGCCGGATGGCCGCCGCACATTCCCTCGTGCAGTTCCGCAAGTACCCCTTGGACCTCTTCGGGTCGCACACATCGCGACAAGGGTTTTGAGAAAGATCGCCTATACAACACGTTGTTCATGAGGGTGTAGCGGGCCGCCCTTCTAATCATGGCCCTGGCCTCATTAGGATCAGACAGTTGAGCTCCTGATTCAATATACGCTTTTATCTCGTCGATCCAACACGGACTGGTGGGTTGAAAATCCATGATCTCGGCACGTTTGACCGCAGGCCCCAATAGGTGCTCGACCATGATCGCGGGATTGCTCATTTCGTCATCGTCTGTCAATTTCGATAAACAGTCTGCTCTGTGATTGTCTTCTCGAGGAATGTTGGTGAATTTACAATATTTAAATTCCCTCCCGAGCTTTTTGACGAGATCAATGTACTTTTGGAGAATGTCGCAGTGAACCCCAAACGATCCGTTGACTTGATTCACCACCAGCTGTGAATCGTAGAATACCTCCACATTTTTGACTTTCATGTCTTTAGCGAGCTCTAGCCCTACTATGACAGCCTCGTATTCTACTTGATTGTTGGAAGAGGTGAAGTCAAATCTTAATGCTTTTTCGATTTCCTCCGAGGTGCCCGGCTCTAGCAAGATAATTTCGGCGCCGCAACCTTTGTGACTAGCGGCCCCATCAACGTAGAGCTGCCAAGAATGACTTGGCTTTTGAGGCCCAGATGGTGGGGCCGTACTTGTAAAGGCACTGGACGGTGAATCGTATTGTTCAACCGCTTGCTCCTTGAAACTTGTTTCCACAATGAAGTCGGGCAAAGCCTGGGCCTTGATGGCCCTCCGAGGCTCGTATCGGATATAAAATTTTGTGAGCTCAATGGCCCACCGAAGCAATCACCCAGACAGATCTGGCTTGTGTAGGACTTGGCACAACAGGGCGTCGGACAGTACAGTGATTGTATGCGATTAAAAATAAGCCCTTAATTTGCGGGCAACAATGACAACACAGTAGGCCAACTTTTCAATATTGAAATAGCAACTCTCAACGGGACTGAGAGCCTTAGAGACATAATAAATGGGTTTTTGGAGGGTGTCGTCCTCCTTGACAAGTGCGCGCTCTGACCCGGTGCGAGGCCATGAGATACAAAAGCAAAGAATCTCCTAGGCTAGGACTGACTAGCAGTGGAGGGCTGGCCAGATACGTCTTCAGATGTTTGAAGGCCTACGAGCATTCTTCTGTCCATGAAAAGGTCTTGCTTCCTTTGAGGATTTTGAAGAAAGGCAAACTTTTTTCGGAGGATTTTGAGATGAACCTCCCCAGAGCGATGATTCTGCCATTAAGTCTCTGGACTTCTTTGATCGTGGTCGGCTCGCTCATGTTCATTAGAGCCTCTATCTTCTCTGGGTTAGCCTCGATTCCCTCTAGTTTACCATAAATCTAAGGAACTTTCCTGCCTGAACTCCGAACGTGCATTTGACGGGATTGATTTTTATCGAATGTTTTCTTACATTAGCAAAGGTTTCACGAAGGTCCGCCAGATGATCCCGACGGCTTGATTTCATGACCATGTCATCGATGTAGGCCTCCATGTTTTTGCCTATCTGGGAGCTGAAGACCCTGTTGACCATCCTTTGATACATAGACCCCGCATTCTTCAGGCCGAAAGGCATCATCTCATAGTAATAGAGTCCACCTGCGGCTCTGAACGCGGTCATTTCTTTTTTCCTCGCTTGCCATCTTTACTTGGTGATACCCAGAGTATGCATCTAGGAAACTCAGCATCTCAAAACCAGCGATCCCAACTACCATCTTGTCGATTCGAGGCAGCGGATAGGGATCCTTGGGGCAAGCCTTGTTTAAATCGGTGAAGTCTACGCACATCCACCACTTTCCGTTGTGCTTTTTGACCATTACTACGTTAGCTAGCCAAGTCGGGTATTGGAGCTCTTTGATTATTCCTGCGGCTAACAGCTTGTCCACTTCGCCTTTTATGGAGATCTCTTTCTCTGCGGAGAATTGTCTTGCTCGTTGTTGGATCGGTCTGAAGTTGGGATCGACGCTCAGATAGTGGAGCGCGACCTCAGGCTCCACACCTCTCATATCGGTTACCTCCCAAGCGAAGGCCTCCTTATTGTCTTTCAAGAGCTCGATTAGCTCCTTTCTCTCTTTTTCTGTGATCTGCGATCCGATTTTCACTTTCTGGTCGGGATACTTTTCGTTTATGACCTCTTCAATCAATTCAACCTCGGCTATGAAGTCATTTGGTCTCTTGATCTGCAGGTGTTTCAACCTCTACGGGATTTTTGACGATTTCTTTTACCGTGGCGACCTGGATGACATTGGCGTGGAATTCTTCAATTCTTGGTTTTTTGGAGTTGACTCTATTCTTGGTCATATAGTCGAGGAAAAATCCTGGTCGGCTCATGGCGACCCCAATATCGTCTCCTACGTGAAATTTTACCCTTTGGTGCGGTATAGACGCCACCATCTGGAACTTATTCATGGCTGGAATCCCCAAAATCATGTTATAATAGGAGGGGAGATCGATGACCAAAAAGGTGATTATCTCTGTCCGGCAAGGCTCGTAATCTCTAAGGGTGATGCTGAGATCGATGGTGCCTTTGACTCTTACGGTATCGTTGGTGAAAACCTCTAACACTCCCAAACAAGGTTTCAATTTTGCTTCACCGAATCCAATTTGTTTGAGACACTCAAAGTAGATGATATCGCGACCTGCCCTGGTGTCGACCATGACCCGGTTAACCCCGTGCAGCTCATTAACTCCGATCTTGAGGATGATTGGCACTTCCATGACGCCCTCTGTGCTTGTTAGTTCGCTCTTGGTGAACATGATTCCTTTCACTTTTTCTCCCAAGACTATCGGTTTCTCAAAACCTCGCGTGTTAATCGAGTGTATTTGCGACTTCAGCTGATTGTTGCTGGGGAGGCTTCCGTGAATAACCTGAACCTCCCTTTGATAAGTGCAAGGCGTTCGCCCCTTCCCGGCACCTGTATCGCCATCGCATTTGTACTTCGCGGAAGGTCCCTCCCTTATCAACCTTTCGATTTCCCTTCTTAGAGTAAAACATTCGTCAGTGATGTGCTCGTGATCTCTGTGATAGTCACAGTATTTCGATTTATCGCGAGTGCTGCTGTCGCATTTCATAGGCCTAGGTCTCTCAATTTGCTCGCGAATTTCGAAAAGTATCTGAGACGGTTTCGTGTTGAGGGGGTGAAATCATTTTCATTGAATTTGTATGGCATTTTGGTTTCACGATCTGTGTTCGCATTCTTACCGCGTTCCTTCTTGCGATCATCACCGCGATCTTCTTTATGAGAATTGGGCTCGGATTTAGGCTTTGATTTTCCAGTTAGGGACGGCACTTCGCTTACCCCCATCATTCTGGCCCTTTCTAGCATTTCCCTTAGGCCCGCTCTAGGGGGCCGTAGGTTAAACTCCATTTTCATCGGACCCTTGGCGATTCCTGTGAGGAAGCAAGTTATGATGGCATCGCCGGGAATATTCCTCGTTTGATCATAGATCCTGACAAACCGTTCGTAATAGTCCTTTCCTGATTCGTTTTCGCCCATGCGAATCTCGTAGAGATCTTCGATGGTTTTCTTTGGTCTGCTGGATGATTCAAATTCTCTCACGAATTTTTCAGATAGATCCTCCCAACTTTCAATCGATCCACGGGGGAGCCCACGAACCCAGGAGGTGGCCCTATCTTGCATACTTCCGACTAGAGCGATACACCAGGCGGACTTGTTCTGGGTTGCGAGAGTGTTACGACCTTGGAAAGCGGTGAGCCAATCGTACGGGCAAGTGTTTCCACTTTAGTAATTGTAGCTAGGATAGCTGACCTTTTCCTTGTTGGTGGGCAAAGTTTCGACCTTCTTGGCGAGCACGTCGATCCCGGAGATAGGAGCGGGCTTTTCGGCGGGCCTCAAATTTTTTAGCTCAGCGAGCTCTTTCTTCATTATTTCCATTTGTTCTGCAAGGATCAGATCGTGTCTTGTTGTAGGTAGGGGCGGACTGTCCGCTAACTCAATTCCGTGCTCTGAGACCGCTTGATTTCGCGATTCCTCCTGTTGGGCTCGCTTTTCCCTTATTATCAACCGGGCGTCCCTTTCATTCCTTCCCTCCTGCCGAGGTATTACTCCTCTTTCTGGGAGGCTTAATCGGCTTAGAGCCCGACCCTTTTCTTTCTCACCCAGCCTTTTAAAGGCGGAGCCTCTCTCTTTACTTTCTTTAGAATTTTCGCGGCTAGGTCGGGCAGGGGTTTGGATGATCTCCTGTTCTCCCCGGCGACCTTTGCGACCTGAGGACTGGATGCTCTCCTCAACTTCTACCCTTTGACTTTGACGATCTTTTTCTAGCGATTTGTGGTGGGGCTCGCCCCTGGGTTGGTTCGCCTCCCGAACTGGCAAAGGTTCTCGGCCTAGTGCCACTAGTCAGGAATTGGTTAAGTACATTCTTTCAACATACTTGGCATACTCTATCATTTCTGTGATCTCAGACTCTTCGTGCAACCTCATTACTTTCACGCACGCGTCCCGGTGCGTTATGCCTAGGTGCCCCAATGGGGTTCTTTTCTCTGCGGGCCTCTTCTAGGGCCGCTTGGGCTTCTCTGGACTTTGAAAACCGATTTATGATGTTTTGAGCATCAGCGGTGGCAAGGGCATCCCTTTGCGGCCTACTTCCCCCAGCGGTGGGGCTGTCCAATGTCTCTCCAGCGCCCTCGGTGTGGCTTTGATTGATTGTGCCCCCTTTATCTGGGGTAGGGGTATCAGCGTGCCCTTACTTCCTGCCATTGCTATGGGTACAAGATGGCGAGCCTGAAAATGGGGTCGAGTTACTGACTGTTACCTACTCTGACAACCTGCTCCCAGCTAGTGAACTACTCCGTCTGACAGGTTTAACTGCTCTGCACAGTGTCTTCTGTCAAAGTGGTTTGGAGGGTTGTTAGTTGTTGTACTGCCCTCGGAGAGTTGGGGACGGTGGTAACTCAGGCGAGCTCCGGTCAGGCGATACCAATTTCTGGGAAAAAACGTGATGATTCAAACGCAATCATCCCAGAGATTGGTACAGCCTTCGGTAGGAGAGATATACATTGAAGAGCACTACGAGAGATGACTTTTCCGATGCAGACTCGTAATAACACTACCTCGTTCGACGTGAGGCCATCTGGGTGATTTCTTCTTCGGGTGATAACTCTGTTGATTCTGGGTGGGCGATGAAGGTGATGATCAGCCTTTCCGCCGTATTCAGGCTTTTCTGGGTGATTTCTTCACCGAAAAGTCGGAAGATTATGATTTTCGGTAGCGGAGCCAGCGATAATGCCTAATATTATCACGGTGGCTTGGCGGTGGTATTGAAGATGGATATCTGGCTGTTTTGGATAGATTTATGGAGGTGATAGCCGGTGATGACACGGCGGTGATGTGGTGAAGTGAACGAACACTAGAGAGAAATAACTTGACAAGAGTTTTGTCCTCTTTGTCTATTTTTCGCATATATCTCTATGAAATTACACAAGCCCTCCTTTTATAGGCAAGAGCGAGCTAAAGTGCAGGGTAGGGGTAGATAAGCCGCGATACATAATGATGTTATGCGGTCAATACAACAGGCGTCGTCGCCACGAGGCTACTCGAGCTGCGGTCTGTGAGCTCGCCTTCTCGCTCTATCTCGACTTCCCCTTGGTCGCTCCTTTCCCGGACTCGTGCCATATCTTACTGATCTCCGACTTAGGATGCTGGCCGGCCCCCTGAGCGATTAAGACCTTATAGGTTCGCACGTTCGTCATGAGGTTTCCGCTCCGCGACCCTAACCGGATTGCTGCTTCTAATGCTATGGCCACGGCTCGCCCCCAACCGGGTGACTGGATGGGCGGTTTCCATTAACACATAGGCGGCGGCATATTTAGACACATCAATGAGCAGGAGGCCTGCCCCTGCTCCTTCTTTCCCTACTGCCCCATCCATATATAGGGTCCACAACTCATCTTGCATCGTGGGGTGATCTTTCTAGATGTCCACAGAGATCCCCTCAGCTAGGAAGTCTACTAAAGCCTGAGCTTTCACCGCAGTTCGGGGTTGGAAGTCCAGGTCATACTCTACGAGCTCTATGACCCATTTTGCTAATCGACCGGACGTGTCTGGTCGAGCTAATATTTGCCGTAAAGGCTGATCTGTTACCACAGTTATTGGGTGTGCTTGAAAATAAGGCCTCAAATTTCTTGAAGCATGTACCAAAGCCAATGCTAACTTCTCTACATGAGTGTATCTGACTTCAGGTCCATGTAGAGCTCTGCTCACATAGAAGATTGGTTTCGGCACATTGACCTTATCTCTGATCAGGACCGCACTTATTGCTTCTTCACAAACTACTAAATATATTAGCAGAGTTTCTCCTTCCTGAGGAGAGGTCAAGGTCGGCAGCTCGGCTAAGTAAGCCTTGAGGTCTTCGAATGCTTTTTGGCTGTCCTCATTCCACTAGAAGGGACTTGTCTTTCTTAAGACTTTGAAAAAGGGTACGGCACTCTTTGGGGGTGGCATAAACCTCATTGCCTCGATTTTATCTGGATTCGCTTTGATACCTTCCTTGGAGATCATGTATCCCAGGAATTTACCCGATCTAACCCCAAATGTACACCTTTTGGGGTTGAGCTTCATCTGAGTTTGTCTGAGCACATTAAACACTTCTATGACGTCTAGCATGTATTGGTCAAGATACCTGCTCTTGATCATGAAGTCATCTACGTACACCTCCATGCATCTTCCAATTTGGTTGTCAAAGATTTTGTTTACCGCTCTTTGGTATGTAGCTCCAGCATCCTTCAGCCCAAAGGGTATTGTGATATAGCAGAAGGTGCCCGATTCTGTTATGAATGCAGTTTTTTTCTGCATCTTCAAGGTCCATGGCTATTTGAATGCGTCTAGAAATGCAAATATCTCAAAACCCACAGTTGAGTCAACTAACCTGTCAAATTTAGGAAGTGGATAGCAGTCCTTAGGGCAGGCTTTGTTCAGGTCGGTGAAGTCCACGCACATCCACCAACTTCCATCTAGCTTCTTCACCAATACTGGGTTGGCTAGCCATTCAGGATAAACCACCTCTCGTATAATGTTAGCCTGAAGTAACTTCTCTACCTCCTTCTGAATTGCTTCCATTCTTTCTTTCGCAAAATGCCTTTTCTTTTGCCGAACTGGTTTCCTGTTCGGGTCAACATTAAGCCTGTGCAGGGCCAGCTCGGGTGACAGACCTGGCATGTCCTCTGTTTTCCATGTAAACACATCTCTAAACTCTCTCAACACTTTGATGAGTTCCTCTTTATGTTGCTCTGGGATCCATCACCCCACATTCACAGTTAAATCCTTATGATCTTTCCATAGACTTACTGCCTCGATCTTGTCTTCTGAAGACCAGCCTTCTTCCCCTTCTGGGAGCAATTATTCGATAGAAACTTGATGTACTATCATTTTTCTATTAACGGTGGCCGTGTAATAGGTCCTGGCCATTTCCACGTCACCTTTAATCTCTGCTGACCCCTGTAGTGTTGAAAACTTCATGCTTATATGAGCTGGGAGATCACTGCTCGGAGATCTATCAGTGCGGGTCATCCCATGGTAATATTGCAGGCTGATGGTGTTTTGACTACAACATAATCCACCATAAGGATCCTGCCCATTGGTTCTTTTCCAAAGGTGGTCGGCAATCTAATCATGCCCATGGGATGGACTGGTGGTTCTACGAACCCAAACAGCGGAGCTGAGATGGGAGTCAGCTCAATATCCTTAACTTCATGGATTGAAAAACATTGTAGTACAGTACGTTGACAGCACTGCCCGTATCGACACAGATACGCTTCACCGTATGCTTATTGATTACAACTTCAATAACCAACCCTTCGTTATTAGTGACTAAGGGCAGAGGATCATGAGGACCGTAAGTTACCTCTCCGGAAAGCCTTTTCCTTTCTTTGAGTCTGTGAAGGCGGTGACCTGCTACTATTTCCTTCGTCAGATCGGGAAACGGTGGTCGGGCCACCGAGATCATGTTAATTGTGTTGATGGGGACGGTTATCAACTTGCCTAACGGGACACGGGATCGATCTCTCTGCGGCGATATTCATTACGCCGATCTCGATCTTGACCAAAGTTCCTTCTCTTAAACTCTCTTCTTCCCGGGGTTTCAGATTTTGTGACCGGTCTATGACCTCATCCACTTCCCTCCATAACAATTTGCGTCGATATCTCTTTGCAAATCACTACAATGCTCTGAGTGATGACCAATATCTTCATGGTATTTGCAATACTTGGTCTGATCTCTTTTCTCACGAGGACCCCTTATAGGAGGTGGAACTCGGGCTAGGCATTTCCTCTGCATTATTGCGAGGACAGGCTCGCGTGACCTATTTAAAGTGATAAAATCCCTTTCCTAAAGAGCGTATTTATTTCCTAATCGGTCTGACATGGGTGCTGCAACTCGATCCCATACTGACTTGCATTTTCTATCAGGTCTGTCATCTGACTTATCCTTCATGGAGCTTTCCGACTCTCTCTTCAACCGGTTGGCTTCCTCACCCTGGCAGTGCTTGTAAGCCAGCTCCATACATTCTTCCATAGATCTCGGAAGTCTGGTGTTTAATTTAGCGTACAATCGACCCTCTCGTAGACCTGCTACGAAAGAGGCAATCAGGAGATACTCATCTGTGTTCCTGACATGCCTTGACTCATCGTTGAATATCTTCAGTTATTGCCGCACGGTTTCCTCCTTTATCTGCCTGATGGTGAGGAGGTAAGTAGTGTTTCTTTGGAACGGCTTGGCCGTGACAAAAGCTTGCAAAAACTTTCTTGCCAGTGTCTCAAAGTTAGAGATTGACTGAGGTGGCAATTTTCTGAACCACTCACGGGCCCTGCCCGTAAGTAAGGCTGTAAAGGTTTTGCACTTCATCTCTTCTACTACACAATCCATGTTCATATACTTCAAATATTGAAACAGATGATCTTGAGGATCCTTAGTACCGTCATAAGGTTCCAACTTGGCACCTTAAACCTTACTGGACACGGGTAATTTAAGATCTGCTCTGAAAACGGTGATTCGAATGACAGATCGTCTAACTTCCGACCTAGAATTCCATCAAGCTCTGCTCGGGCAGCCTCCTGGGCTTGGGTATTGACCTATATTTTCCATACGTTGGAGGTGGAGGACAGGGTATCCCATTTATCATCTTTGCGTGGTGGGTTGGGCTTAGGGGTATTCTCTTCAGGAACACCTTCTTCCCGCCTCTTTAGTGCTAGATAAAGCACACTTTTAAACGCAGGCATGTCAAGGTTTCTTAAAGCCTCCAACAGGGCTTGTTGAGCGGGATCAGCAAGCACCTCTTCTTGCTGAGTTTGATGTTGGCTTGTGGAGGCGTTTGGATCCGTCTCCCCGCCACCTGTTTGGCCAGCAGCTGTCGCGGTGGGATCAGCTTCCTGGATCAATGGATATTGTGTTTGGGTCTTTTCCTCGTATTCTTTGGTGGTGCAATTTCCTATTCTTGATCAAATCGCTGGAAAGAGACCCCCCCCCCCTTCTAGCGCCAATTGACAATGTTGGATATCGTCTGGGGATCTAATTAACTCTTGGAACGATTTATCAAGAACACAGAACAATAGGAATGGTGATTTAGGTTTATTTTAGACTGAGCCTGAGGGTTCTTTTTTTCAAGTTGCCTACGTATCCAATGTATGTAATTGGAATCAAGTCTCTCATAGTTCCTTAGGGTTTGTTTATATAGGGGGCACTCGCCCTATTTCTTGTCTTGCAAGTATCAGGATTTATTTCCTAACCCCTAAGGATTAATACGTGTAAATCCATGTAATTTAGGGATAATTATGAGTATGTTTAAATAACAGGATCAGTGTCCAATAATCAAGAGATTCTTCCCTATTATCCTATTATTTAGGCACATATGTGACCATCAAAATAAGGTAAGCCCCAGACGTCCTGCGCTGGGCTCCTCAGGTCATGTCGACCTGGGTTGCACGGCCTGCCCTCCGTTATGAACGAACCGTCCTGCGGTGGTCTAGTCAGAAAGGGCAGAGGCAGACCTCCCACCTAGGGTTTAGGTCTGCTCCGCTGATCGGTGTTAGGGCCATGGCTTT
Organism: Gentiana macrophylla; assembly: GCA_026214975.1. NCBI lineage: Eukaryota > Viridiplantae > Streptophyta > Magnoliopsida > Gentianales > Gentianaceae > Gentiana > Gentiana macrophylla. The sequence goes on from JAOBSW010000630.1 coordinate 117,933, forward strand.
CTTGTGTATTACCTTTCTCTCTCTTTATTTATTACATTGTCATTCTTTGAATGACACGTGACAAGATCTACTCTGACCATCATCAAGAATGAGATTAAAGAAAGATTTTTGTCAATGGGAATCGAGTGCCTAATTAAAAGAGGGTTAATTTTGTCCAAGAAGTGTTATTTTGTCCTTATAACCAATGATCTTTTAGGTGTGTCCTAAATGCCTAATTAAATCTCAAAAGCGGTCCTTATAAACAAATACCCAAATAATTATACTGTCCAATGTATGTATTTGTCTATAGGTATGAAAATCAAATTTCCATACATATGAACACTATTTTAATGGGTATCGAATTTCCATCTATAATTATAGGTATAGATTTAGTTATTGATACCTATAAACAACATATTCAACTATATATATCAAATTAGGGCTGTAAACTAGCCGAGCTACTCGTGAGTAGCTCAACTCGAGCCAAAACTCAATTCGACTCGGTTAAAATCAGCTCGAATTCGAAATCGACTCGACTCGACTCGAAGATTAAACGCTCGATACTCGAGTAACGCAATATTCAACTACTCACGAGCAAGCTCGAATATATATTTATATAAGCATATATGAATATTTATACACATATACATACATATATATATATATATATATATATATATATTATAAAATGTTTATGTATCTTTATATTTGTAATGATTGTAATTATAATATCAAATTTTATTATTTTCGTTGACTTTATATCTTTTGTATCATGTTGACCATCAAATACTTTGCATTACTAATCTAATTTAGGATTCAATGAATTATTCTTTGCATCTTTAATAAGAAAATTAATATAATAACCATCCAAAATGACATTTTTTGCTTTGACCGTCTGTTTGGAGGATCTTGATTAATAAAATGTTTGGTTTCTCAAAAAAAAAATTCGAGTTAAATTTCATAACCTATTAGACTCGATAAGTTTTCGATACAAAACTCGAGCTTGGCTCGAGTTTGTAAAACTCCCTTGAATCTCATTTCGATCTCGAGTTGAAATACTGCATTTGATAATATTTTAAAATATTTGACTCGTTTAGAGCAATACTGTTCGACTCGACTCGCTTACACCCTTATATCAAATAATTATTAAATTTATTGATGTTTTGATTATTATCAATAGTATAACATATCATTATCATACCAAGTAATAATTATTTTGATTTAACAATAATTTTGACAATAAGAGTGTATACAATGACTATCATTACATAATATCTAAATTAAATCGGCACTTTCTATTTACTACTCTAAGACTTCTTACTCCCTAAGCACCACAAAAATTAGTTGGGCACTGATTTTTACATATGGGGCGTGAGTGAATGAGTGGTGTTCGCTTGAAGCACCAACGTCGGTGTCGCGGCGTTGGTGCTCCACATGCGAACACCGCATCACCGACGCCCCTTTGTAAAAGTGTTAAAACACGTAAAACGTCGATCCACGATTTCATCGCGGCGTTCTTGCACACCAACATCAACATCGGTGGCGGCGTTGGTGTTCAACAAGGAACGCCGGTGTTACCGAAGCTTTTTTTCGTGCAAAATATATTCATTAAATGGGTCTGGAAATAATTTGGTGGAGCGCTTTTTTAACCCCTATATATCTAAATTAAGAAACGTGAGAATGGACAATAATTCACCACAAGGCGTCCTCTGATTTGCTGGACATATTATTTAAATATTCGTCTAAATATATGATCAAATCAATCATATTTTAGTATTATATTTATTTGTCACGATTTAATTATAAGGATATTATCATACGTTTAATCAAATAAATAAATAATAATACCAGAAAATGCAAATTATCAATCATCAGTGATAATACATAAACAAAAAGTGTAGCAAAACGACCCGACCCGATTGAGTTTAGTATACCAACAAAGTCTTCAAAATATCAAGGTGTACTTAATCATGTTTTGACCCAATTCTAGCCCTTCCTAAGGGCACTTGGTATTGCCAAAGCAAAAAAATTAGTGCAAGAGCAATTATTTTTAAAACATTAAAAATGACAAAACTATCCTCATCTTCTTCAAAACCTCTCATCTGTCATCATCCTTTTTTCCAGCCCATCTAACTTCAACCTTTGTTACTCCCAAACTTCATCCCTTTCAATACCCCTTGTTCCTTTTCTTCCTCTCATGCTTCTATCTCCCGTGGACATTTTCACTAACACTGTGACGTCCCATTTTCAAACACCAAGTCCTTATCCGAAAAGAAACGTCCGACATATATATAACTCGTATTTGTACCAAATTATATACGTAAGCCTTACAAATACAACATCAAAGTATAATTGCTAAAATTAAAACAACTCAGGATTTAATATAAGACTAGGGGTAGAATAGGAAAACCAAATATTGATACCATTACAACATTTATAGTCCGGAAACAACGATAATCCACAAGTCCAAAATGTTACAACACTTAACCTTACAAAAGCTATTTAACCAAGGCAAAAGAAAGCTATTACAATACATATCCGAAAAAAGAAATAACAACAAAAGATCAGCCGGATCAATACTTGATCATTCGTCGAAGTACACGAACACTTCCTTGAAATATGCATCACATTCTCAGGGTGGGAACAATAAAAATAGGGGTAAGTATAAACATACTTAGTAGGAAGTATAAGCATTGAATCCAATCATCAACAATCAAGATATCAATAACGAGAATGTAACAAACGAGCCATGTATGTTCGACATCTCACTTCTCTCTACTAGCCCGGCTAGTAAAACTCAACAATATAAGGGCATGTGTTGCACAAAAGTCCAAGGACACTTCTCATGGCTTTTTAGCATGCTATGACACCCTTCAACCCCTTAAAAGGCATGAGCCCGGCTCAAGTGGAGTTTGACTCCCGGCTACGATATGAAAACGTGTCTCACCAAGGGCTAGTATGCTTTATCTTTTATACTCTCAAGTATGAATTTAAGCGTTTAAACTAACCACCTAAGTTCATTGCACGTAAAAAGGTTTCTACGGACTACTAGACCTTAGACAACTCTATGTTACACTACCTAACACATGTCACGGAATTACCGGATTCTAATCCAATACCTACGAGGCTAAAGTATAAGGTTTCCAATGATCGCGAGCTTCTCCCCACAAAGGGTCTCCACAAGGTGTTGAGCCAAATCCACTAGAAACCGAATCCTTAACTTCGTCATATAACAAGTACGGTGTTGCCGTTTTGGAACAACGCCTCGTAAGGTCAAACGATTCATGTTCCAATGCTCCCGTGAGTCACGGTGCAGAGCCAAAGCCACTTTAACACTCACCTTTAAATTTACAACACTCCATAAAAGGTTTCTACCCTAAAGCATGCTCAAAATGGGTCAAAAACACCATTCTTGACATTCTGGGTCATAGGCCCGCACCTACCAATCCATAGGCGCGTGCCTATGGGTACTGGGGAGCAGCCTGAACTCTCTGCTCTGCTAGGCGTGTGCCTATCAAGTCGTAGGCATGTGCTTATGGCACTATTCATCCAAGAAAAATCTGCAACTTTTCTATGGTCATTTCTAAGGAAAATCTCACACCTGCACCACTCAAAATAGCCCCAAAACCTTCCAAAAACATGTCTAAATATAATATACAAGTGCTAAATCATGAATCAAAGTCTACAACAAGATTTAAGGCTCCAAATCATGGCAAAACATCCTACACATGAAAATGCTCTAAACATTTCTACCAAGTCCTAGAACATGATTTCAAGATCTATAAGCAAGGGGTAAAGTCTTAAAACATGGCATGAAGTCTGGAAAACGTGTACCCATATCTACAATAAGAATTAACACAAGATGGATTCAAGTGAACACCCTCCTACGTCAAAGCACTTCAAGAAAATCTTTAAAATACTCAAGCAAACTTGACTTCAAGCTCTTAGAATGAAGTTCCAAAGGCACTATGCTCCTTCCCCAAAATCTATATCAAAATAAGATTTTTATAGATTAATACCACATCTAAACATTTAATTCAACAAGAACACTAAAAATCTTAGGAATTGGAAATATGATATTCTTAAACATACCCAAATGATGAGATTCTTGAGCCAAAGAGTTGTCTTCTTCTTGTTTCTCCTCATGAGGTGAGAAATCTACAATTGATAAGGTTGTGCTAAGAGCATGTTTTGGACCAAAACTTCACTAACAACAAAACCTTTCCGAGAATTCTTTTACAACAACTTTACCTAAGTTTAATCCCTTCTTCTTTTAATAAGAACATGCAAGATAAGACGGTGGTGTATTTTGGTGGTGAAATGATGGTGGAAGTTGTAGAGAAAAATGCAAGAGTTTATTTGGTGAAGATGGTGTAATGTGCTTAAAGATGACAAAAGATGGTGGTGTTGAGCGTAAGAGAAAATGTGCAAATGATTGGAGGTGTGATGGTAAGTGGGGTGAGTAGAGATTTTGGTGGATGTGGTGTGATACAATATAAGGTGTGATGCAAGGTGTTCTTGTGGAATGATGGGTGGTGTGAGGTGGTTGCAAGAGGTGGAGATTGAGTGTAGAAGGGATTAAGGGTGGGGTGGTAAGCTTGGGTGTGATGATGATGGTACAAGATGGTGTGTTACCGATATGTTATATTAATCCAATTGTGATAAAATCTTGTAATATCACACTTAAAATAACTTATTTCTTCGGGAAAAATACGATACTCGATAAACACCTAAAAAATGAAACAAATGACTTTTCGTGAATTTACGGGGTATCACATCATTCTCCCCATTAAGGAAGTTTTGTCCTCGCAACTAAAGATTACCCAAGAAATCAAGAAGTGCGGTTTACTCGCAACCATGTCACTCTCGACTTCCTGTGTCGCATGAAGGCGAGTGGTTACTCCAATTGAACAAACACCAACGGAACTTCCGGTTCTTGATCGTCTTTACCTTCATCGAGAGAATCGAACCGATCTTTCTTCATTAGATAAGTTCTCATTGATCAACTCCGAATCTATCTCGGTTCCCACATCCGCTTTGGTAAGGCACTTCTTTAACATTGAGACGTGAAACATATTATGAACTCTCGTCATCTCTTCCAGTAACTGTAGACGGTAAGCCAATGATCCGATCTTCTCTAAGATTACAAACGGACCTACGTACCTCTGACTCAAGTTTCCTTTTTGCTCGAACCGCCTTACACCTCTCATTGGTGAAGCTTTCAGATAAACACGGTCACCAACCTCAAAATCCAACGGTCTTCTTCGTGCGTCTGCCAAAACTTTCTGCCTGTCTTGAGCTATTTTCATGTTCCGCTAAACCAAGACGATTCTTTCTTTAGCTTGATGCACCATCTCCGGTCATGTAATGTGCTTCTCACCTATCTCGTCCCAATAGATAGGAGTTCGACATTTCCTCCCGTATAAGGCTTCGAAATGTGGCATCCCAATGCTCGCGTGGTAGCTATTACTGTACGCGAACTCAAAAACCGGTAGATAGTCGTCCCACGAACCACCTACTTTTAAAACACACGCTCTCAACATGTCCTCGAGCGTTTGAATGGTTCTCTCGGATTGACCATCCCGTGTGTGGGTGAAAGGCCGTACTCATTTCCAATCTCATGTCGAAAGCTGTCTGTAGGCTCTTCCAAAACCTACTCACGAATCGACAGTCTCTGTCAGATACTATCGATATAGGGACTCCATGAAGCTTCACGATATCCTCCAAGTAGATCGCGGTCAACTGCTTCAATGACATATTCTCCTTGACCCGTAAGAAGTGCGCAGACTTTGTTAAGTGATCCGCGCTTACCCAAATCTTATCATACCCTTTCTTGGTACGAGGTAAGCCACTGACAAAGTCCATACCCTACACCCGACAGAGTGGCAAATGAGGTAAATCGAGCGATTTCGGTGGTCTCTTAGGTGTGAGCGATCGTGATTACGACTCCAAGTGTCACAAGAAATCACCATTTATTCAAAGCTAACTTCTACACTATGATTATCGTGATTTGATTTATGATTCTTAGTGCAATCTGTTACTTAAAAATCAACTGAGGTAACCGTGCGAGTAAATGTGCTTCAATCTTAATTATACACACACAAATTTTAAAAAAATTTCCTTCCTAGAAAAGAGTCGCTACATATATTATTCGAATCACTAGACTCCAAATTAGACAAAATATCATCAATATGACTCGCTATGCATATCCAGCCTAAAAATACACACGCTAATCTATCTACCATTATTCGTTAATACAGCTACCCCCCGGCCGCCTTGGACGGCCCCAACCCAACCCGACTTTTTCCTCTCACCCTCTCATTTCCTTTGCAGTGGACTGGACTAATATTGAATGCTTCATCCTTACCAGTCAAACTACTTCATTTCTTCCTCGGCGACGGTTCCGGCGGCGGCGGTGGCTTCCAGGTTTCTTATGATCTTTCTCTCTCTCTCTCTTGCTCCCACTCCACTTGGTTTCTTTTCGTTTGAACTGCTTCACTTGCTGCTACTGTTTTTTTTTTTCTTGTTCGTTTGTTATTATTACCTAGACTAGATTGCTTTCCATGGTGATGGTGTCAGTCGGGGTTTTGCGAGTTATGTTTCGAATGTGACTTTGTACTCCTTTCTCGATCTGGTTTTGATCCATTTCATTCACCGGCTCCATTTCCTGAATTCCTTCTTCAGGTTCAATTTTCCGAGATCTATCATCCGACACTGCATCGCAGCATCTTCCACCTCTAGAGGATTTTTTTTCTCTTATTGATTAAACATGTTGAAATTGTTGAGTTAACTACATCTGATGGTTCCGTTCATATACTACTAACACTTATTTTCTGCTTGATTTTTTTTTTTTTTGTACTTTGGCTTTAATTTGGACTCGGTTTTGTTAATTTACATAAGCTGCCCCCTCCATTGTTACCTTTTTATGCTTCAATCAGTCCAGAATCTAAGTTATATTAACGTAAGTCTTTTGAAAGGAGGAAAACGCGTGAACCCACATGAACGTTCAGTATCATTTTCACACCATATGTTCAAGGGATATTAACTTAATCTGGGGGTGATCATTGTGTTCATGTGTTAGGCAAAACAGTTATACTGTCTTCCCTACACAAGGATGTATTCTGTAAATGAGACTGAAATTTTTGACGCTGCTATTTCATTTAATATGTTCTGGCTCTTCAGCACTTGCAAAAAGATATATTTTTATTTATATCATGTTTTTCCCTCCTCTCCCACCTGCAGTCTGTGAAGGAAGCTTGTGTGCCGATCAGACCGGTATAAGTTTTGAGCCAGCAGACTTCCTTTGAGTTGAAAATAATGAGCTGTTTCAGCTGCTGTGAAGAAGAAGATGTTGGTAAACCTGCTGATGGTGGACCACACTACCCGGTCAAAAACCCAACTGGTAATATTGTAACCTAGCATAGTTTTTGGTCTTGCCAATGCTCTTTTTTATGCGTGAATTACAAGCTAAGTAACCACGTTGCTTATTTTATGCAGGAAACGATGGACGATCTCATTCCGAAACTGCATCCAGGAGTTCGCAGAGTGTAAAAGTCCAGCCTATAGTAGTTCCTGCAATTCCAGTCGATGAATTGAAGGAAGTGACAGACAACTTTGGCACCAATTCTTTAATTGGAGAGGGATCCTATGGGAGAGTATACTACGGGGTTCTAAAAAATGGACAGGCAGCTGCAATAAAGAAGCTGGATTCTAGTAAACAACCAGATGACGAGTTTCTAGCACAGGTTCTTCTGAAATTCACGAGGAATTCCTTTTATGTAATTTGGACTTGCTTATTTGAATATTTGAGTCAACTTATTGTGAATTTCAGGTTTCGATGGTTTCAAGGCTAAAACATGGAAATTTTGTTGAACTGCTTGGTTATTGTGTTGATGGAAGTCAACGTGTTCTTGCTTATGAATTTGCATCTAACGGATCTCTACATGATATTCTTCATGGTAAGCATGGCATCCCAATTACAAAATTTGTCATGTTAAAAGATATACTTGTTCATTAAATATTTGCGGGTCCTTCTACTTGATTAGTATTCTGGATACGGTTACCTAATTGCTAGCACAGCATTGAGATTTGAGGGATGCTCCCTTTCCTCTTTTGGTGTGATTACCATTTTTTCGACATTAATATTCAGTTTTCCTCTGATTGGAGTCTTGCCGTGATGAATTTGCCATTAAAAGTTAGTTTTTCTATTTTTCTTTTTTTGGCTACTAGAAGTAGAATCAGCTTTTATGGAAGAAATTACATTAGAAAATGTGAATCTCATTATTCTAATACAGAATGGTTTTGAGTTTATGATCCATGATAACTCTAAGTCCCTTTCTCTCCGTTTCCAGGAAGGAAAGGCGTTAAAGGAGCTCAACCTGGCCCTGTTCTTTCATGGGCCCAACGAGTGAAAATTGCCGTAGGGGCTGCCAAGGGTCTTGAATATTTGCATGAAAAAGCAGATCCTCACATCATCCATCGTGATATTAAATCTAGCAATGTCCTAATCTTTTGATGATGATGTTGCAAAAATCATGGACTTTGATTTATCTAATCAAGCTCCTGACATGGCAGCACGTCTTCACTCTACCCGCGTTCTTGGGACATTTGGTTACCACGCACCAGAGTAAGATTTAGATTAAATCTCATTTTTGTCCAACATATGTTTAGGCACTTCACATAGACTGGTTAAGTCCAGATAACATCACCTCAAATTCAAAGGTAAAATAAATTTATTGGGGGTAAAAGAAAAAGATTCTTTTAGATTTCAGCAACCTGAAGATGCAAAAGAATATTCATAGTCGAGCAGGTGAAGTAGTCAAATTGAATGTGTAATCGTCACCCGATTCGGGTATTCCGTTCTGTTGCCCCAATTTTGAGTCAAAAAGGCATCACTTTGCCTCCATGAGGAGAGATGGAGGCTTTGATGCTTTGTTGATGCCAACCACCTGCATAAAGATCCGTGGATATTTCCTCAATGCTAGTTTCTGAAAAGAGATGTTTTATATGATCTGAAAATTATCTTCTCTCATGACTAGAGCCCTTGCACTGTTACAAGGCTAATCCTTGCCTTTTTGAGTTGGCAGATATGCAATGACTGGACAACTAAATGCAAAGAGTGATGTATACAGCTTTGGCGTAGTACTGCTTGAGCTACTTACGGGACGTAAACCTGTTGATCATACTCTACCTCGTGGTCAACAAAGTTTGGTGACATGGGTACATATTTTGCTTTCCTATTATCTTCTTTTCGTGTTTCCAGTGGCTCCCTTCGTTAACTTGTTGAATGAGACCAAGTATTTTGTTCTATCTGGTGCTCCAGTTCAATCCTTTGATGCTTTGTTATACCTCATTTCAGGCAACACCAAAACTCAGTGAAGACAAGGTCAGGCAATGCGTTGATGCAAAACTTGGGACTGAATATCCACCTAAGGCGGTTGCCAAGGTATTTACATAGGGCTGATTTATCAAAGTGTAATAACTAAATATTATCATCTCATTATTTGTCCTATTTGAGATGTATTGGAGTGGAGTTGTTGAACTACTCCCAAAAGCTTAAGCTGATGGAGAGGTCGATAATTAACATCTTATACACTTTAACACGCCCTAACTTCTGGCTCTGCAGTATCATGTTGAACTACCATCTCTCCCAAAAGCTTAAGGCGATGGGGTGGATGATAATTAACATCTCCTACACTTTAACACGCCCTTAAGTGTGGCTATCTCTCCCAACACTCAACAGGAGTGTAAAATGAGCCTTGATGTGGTATGGTTGCTGACTATGAGAATGTGTACCTGAGGGCATTTTGGTCTCCAGGAATAAAGAAGCCACAAAGTATAGCGTTTTTTAAAGTGCATTCGCAGTAAAATAGATGAAGCGGGCAAAAAGGGACAAAACCTGAAATTTGTAAACAACTTGTTCACCTTTTGATGTTCATAATTTAATTCCCTTTGTGTAATTTGATTATTGGCATTATTGCAGATGGCTGCGGTTGCTGCCTTGTGCGTGCAATATGAAGCTGATTTCCGGCCAAACATGAGCATTGTAGTGAAAGCCCTCCAGCCTCTTCTTAATACCCGGCCTGGAAACGCTGCAGAAACCGGTGGTGGTGGTCATACATAATCATCTTCTGCTTCAATTTTACCAGTTGTTCATCCAACATACATTGCTTTGATTTCTTCGGTTTCGAACGAGCAAAGAGAGAAAGAGGTGAGGGATTATTAGTTTTGATATGGGTGAATATAATTATGTAGATCCTTAGCGTGTTAAAAAAGAAAAGAAAAAAAAAAGCTTCTGGTAATAATGTAACTGTTGGTATTTTCTTCCTGTAACCTTATTATATGTATGTTTGTTCTCCTTAATTGGTCGACATAAAATGACTTTATCTTTTTCTTGTATTTGTGGTGATTGATGCCACTTTGCCTGATTTCTTCATAATGAATTTTTTTTTTTTTTTTTTTTTTTTTTTTTTTTTTTAATGCCGTTATTTGCTGACTTGGGGGCAGATTGGTTTGTAGATAGAAAATTTGTAATACAGTTGATTATATTAAGTGATATTTTTCATCCAGTAAAAATGTGGAGATCTTTGTTCATGTCAATATTTTCATTCAGGAATTTTATGATGCTCGATGATCACTGACACACAGGGGCGGATGCATCCTTGCTAAAATGGGGCACTCGCCTCCTCGGATCCGGAGAATAACACTATATTATGTATTTTTCGCCTCCCATAAAATGTATATTCGCCCCTAATAATCATGTAATTTGACATAAAACATTTTTTATGTAAATAATTTACATAATAATTACTAAAGTGATATATTTTAAACAAAATAATAATAAGATTTGAAATGTTAGTTTACCTCGAAAACTTTACTCGGAGTTTTTGAAGTTTTTATTGATAGTTGTAGAAGGGTTATTCTGTTCGGATTCTGTAATTTATAGTACTTATTCTGTCCCGCAATATAGGGTATATTGGGTCTTTTAACTTTTTAGACTTTTTCCATATTATAAGGTCTTTTAAAATTCCAATATAATATTAAATGTATTATTTTCACTTTCACATTATACGATGTAATTTTACCACCCCGTCTCATAAAAAATGTCCACTTTTTAAAAATGAATTGTCTCATAACAAGTATCCATTTAGAAAACCAATATATCATTTAATGCACTTTTTTCAAACATAACACAATCATAACATTTAATGTTTATATATTCATTTCATATTCCAAAAGAGCATTTATTATTTGATAGGGTATACATGTCCATCACTACTTAAAATACAACACATTAATTATTTTCTTAATCTGTGTGTACCATAAATAGTGGACATATTTTATGAGACATAGGTACTATTAGTCAGTCCCAGAAAACAATACAATATTTTGCCTTGAAATATTAAAAAGTAACTCATTTATGAGATTTCTTAAACCATGTAAAATTGCTGAAAGACCCTAAGTTATGGGACGGATGGAGTATTGTTTTTTCAATTATATAATGCGTGATATATAGTCGTTTTTTTATTTTTATTTTTTTGCGATATACAACAGTTTTTCTTGCCTTGCGGATCCAAAGGACAATAAAATACTACAATACATTTTTCAGGTTGTAAAAAAATCTTTAGAATTATCGCCCTATCACCCAGGATTTTGTGTCCTCCCCTGTTGACACATGCATGTCATTACATGGTTGGGTGTGTGGAATTGTAAAATTATGATTGGTTGCTAACAATCTTGATTATGATATTCATTATTCATCCTAAAATTTGTGATGGCGGAGGTAATGTGGGTTCTGTGGAAGAAGATGAAAGAAGCTTGAGCCCTGTTTGGTTTCGGGTTGGATTGAGATTGAATGGATTCAAAAAAAAAAAAAAGGAAAGTAAAATAAGATATAGTGAAATAATGATTATAAAATTGAAATGTTATGTTGAAATTTGTGTAGTTGAAGAAATAATTGATGAGAGAAATTTTAATAAAATATTATATTAAAAAAATAATTATTAAATATTGTTGTGAGTGAATAAAATGAATTGGTTAATATTATTTTATTTATCGATATTAAATGATTGATGAGAGAAATTGTAATAAAATAATAGAATTAAAAAAATAATAATAAATAAGAGAGTAGATTGAGTAAAATATTGGTTGGATTCGGGTTTTAGGGTGAGAGATAACAAGGAAGAAGTGATTATGCCAATACATAGTTGATGAGCTGTATGAAAAGATCAAAGTTTAATGAGGGTCAGACACGTTACAATCTTATCTATTTTTTCTTTTTCTTTTTTGAGAAGACAATCTTATCTATTTTTACACTGTTTGGAAGTATTATTACAGCGCATAATTGTGAAGTAAAAGTTGTTTCGGTTTTTTGAGGTTAACGACAAATTAAATGCAACAGCTTATCCGATTTATAGTAGTACGGGTTTAAAAAAAATCCATCGTTGAGAAAGAAGAAAAATACTTATGTAGAGAGAGATTTTGAGGTGAGATGACGAGTGAAACGATTGGAACCACACAGTTTAAAAACAGAATGAAACTATGTGGTGTGTATGTCTCCACACCGTATGGAGACACCACACAAGTATTTCCCGAGAAAAAAAACCTATAAAACTATCCTACTTAGCCAAGGATATTTCTCTTTGCATTTCTGCAAAATTTTCGAAGGCAAAAACACTCTTATCTACAAAAGCTCTCTCGTTTCAATCGTTTCAAAATTTTCTAACGGTTATATTTTTCGGAGAACTGAAGAAGCAAAAATTTCATTGGTTGACAGCCTCACTGTTAGAAGGACACTGACACAGCAGAACAGACAACAGAGAATGTCATAAATACTTTCAGAAAAATCGAAGAAACATCTATAAGGATTCAAATTTGAACGTTGGATTTTCACCTATAAATAAAGGGCTTGACAACCAGAAGAAAGGAGAGGAGATTGAACAATCAATGAGCAACTTTGAATAAGAAGCAACAAGTGTTATACTGCTGAGTTCCTGATTTTGCAAGATCTGTTGAGACATTAAATTGCAAGATCTAGAAACTTCAAGTGCTGAATCTATTAAGATTTATCTAGCTTCCCAACACTTGAAGAACTTGAGCTAATGGACCTAAACTTACATATCCAAATCAAAGCTCAAAAGAAGAATCCCTTACTTGATTCATACCACAACTTTGTTTCAAACAAAGGTTTCTAACGGTAAAGTACTGATGAGTGTGAAGGACTGTTGGGGCAGCTGAATCAGTGCATCTGAGAATGAGTTGTGTGTTTGTGTGGTGGAGCTGTTGAAGAGACAATCCTACCCTTGAAGGTACAGTGAAACAACCTCAGTGAAACAACATACACAACTGTGAAGGACTGATTGTTCAGATTGTGAAGCTGTGAAGAGTCAGCCAAGGACAATCACTTGAAAATCTATTGTATCTGTGTATCAAAGAACAATAGTGAATTCTTCCAACATCACATGAGAAGAGTGAATTTCGCCGAACGAGCCTTTTTTTTCGAAAACATTCTTACAAAATATTATTCAACATCGCATTTCCAACATCTGTAGAAACAAAATTCAAATTTATTCATAGCCACAAAACATACCTACAAAGTAGTAATTCAACATCTCTTTTCTAACATATTTAGAAATAAAATCCAAATTCATATGTATACACAAAACATACTTACAAATTACTACTTCAAGATTGCTCTTGTAGCACATTTAGATGTCTAGTCAAGGTAGAATTATAAATTTCATTAACCAAATTCTTCTCAATCGATATCATGGCTAGCCATTCAAATGTTCTCGAAGTCATGTAGCATGTTTGGACACTTTTGGCTTTCTAATGTTTTGATAATTTTCTTATTATAATTAATACACATTATAAAGGCGCTAGATTTGATTTTATTTTTATGCTTCTATCGATACCACAATTTTATTACTGACATAATTGCTTCAGCCACTCAAAAAATTACTTCGAGCACCACGATTATTTTTGTGCAAACAAACGTCAGTGACACTGACGTTAGTTTTCGATAATAACGACACTGGTACTGACGCTGATTTTCGGTAATAATGCAGTGACACTGACGTTATAGTGATAAAGTGTCATGGGTGAAAAACGCCAGCCCCCTGATGTTATTATCGAAACAGAACGTCAATGGTACCGACGTTCTTAGTGTGGCGCCGAAAGTAAAATAAAAATTGTAATACATATGTGATGCCGGAAGTAAATAAAAAAGTGTCAATAGTAAATACGTTTTGCAGATAGAAGCCACCTTTATTTTTTGATAATTGGGCCTTCAATTAATACACATTTTAGGGGCAATGGATTTATTTTATTTTGGAAGCCTTTAAGGGCACCACACTAATTCTACCATTGTCTTTAAAAGCACCACACTTCATGTACTACCTCTGTCCCAAAATGTAAGTCCATTTAGCTTTGTCTCATAATGTAAATCTATTTAAATAACCAAGGAAGCATTATTATATTTTTCTTCTTTTACCCCTCATTTATTATCTACACACCCACTTTTCACTACTCTGTATTTTTAACAGTTAACGGTCATTTTAGACTTTTTCCTCAAAATTAATGAAACATAACCAATTTAACCAATTTTCTCAATCCGTGTGAAAAAACTCAAATGGACTTACATTTTGGGATGGATGTAGTATATTTTTAAACCTTGATGCGGTGCCCCAAGTAGATTTGGTGTGGTGCCCTTAAAGGCTCTCTTTAATTTTTTGTCATTGGGCCTTTATTTTTTTAAACACGTTATATTGGGCTAGTTGGGATTAGGCCTACGCAAATTTATTTTCTTTTAAGCAAAAAACACGTAACTTGGGGCCCGCCCTGACGATGGGCCTTCGGCGGTCTCTTGGCCCGTCTAATGGGTGGGCCGGCCATGATCATTACATCGAGCAACTATGAGTTATTCGTTTTATGTAAAAGCCAAAGTGTGTATTTTTAATTATTTTCAAGTATTATACTTATATCAAATGTTGATAGAAACTCAGAAGTCATGATTTCTTAAAACTATTAAAATACGAATTGATTTTCAAGAATCGACAGTTTTGAGCTAGTGCACACTTTTCTTGTAACAATAAAAACTGATACCTGGAATTGAAGAATAATACTTGCTCGCTTGTTTGCTCGTGGCACGAAAGTATCAAAACTCTAGTGGCTAGGGGGATTAGAGTTACTTCTCTAGAAGAACAGCTAGTCACCGGTCTCGGGGCCTCTTGACTCGAAGTCTTTCCGACAGTAGCTAGGGTGCTCACTCGTAAAAGTGGGGACGATACATTTTCCCTGGAGATTCATGCTATAGCCGGGAAAGCAAAGCCTGGCGGTTAGTGCGTGGGTCCTAGGGCATGGACAGGGTTGGCTGGAACTGTGTAGGAGGTTTGCATGGTGAATGTTGATTCATTTTACCTGACAATCGGCCGGAGTTGTCAGGAATGGCTTGTTCTCGTGGTGTGTGGTTGAAATCCCTGGGTACATATGGTGTTTGGGCGGTACTTGACTCATCGGCTCGGCCAAGCTGGTGCTTGTAAATTAACTGACATGTTTTCTTAATGCTCGTGCAATTAAATGCTAAAAATTGTTCTTTCTATTGTTCTATCATAAAAGAAAGACTTTCGCTGTTATTTCAAAAAGTTGCTCAATATATATATATATAAATAACATCTCACACACAGCTCATATCAGCGCTTTGCCGACTCATCGTGATATTGCGGTGAATACCAGATTTGCGGTAACAGATGTATTTCGTGGATATATGGCTATATATGTATGATTTCTCTGGAGAGAAGATGGCAGATATGAAGAACTAGGCGGTCGGAATGATGCTTATGAGAGTAAACACAAGGGATTCGACAAATTGACAGAGTAGCTCTGTTTGTATTCATTCTTGGTCTCTTTCTATTACATTGTGATCCCATATATATAGGCTAAGACTAAGTCGGTCTCTATTCATGACAAGACAATTAAAATTAGGTGTGATGCCGAAAGACAATTTTGTAATTGTTTTATTTAATAAATGAAATGATATTATTATTCATATTTATTATTCTCATATTCACCGATGTGACAATAGTAATTACACTCTGAGAAAACCTAAAGTATATCGTTTATGTAATCACTTAACTTTCGGTGTATGGTATATACGGGAGGATTGAGTTAGTGAAGATGTACTTAAAATACAATTAGCCCGTAGTGAAGTTAATCGAGAGTATCGGGTCTCCTTTAACGTGCTATTAATGCGCCCGAACACGATTGGTGTGATTGTCTTATCGGACTTTCGGTTTAAGAGAACCTAATGGGGCATTTATATATGATAGATATATCATATAGAAATTTGGACCGATTTGATTAGAGTTCACGATATAATTCCGTGTCGAGAAGTCTTATCGAATCAATGGATGATCATATTTATGGATATATCTTAATCTGAGGTGATCACGAGTCAACTGCTTGAATCGGTATGAAGTTTGACTTGGCGGTTAAGGATTATTGCGAGTGTCGTAGTGCGAATTACCCCGTCTTGGCATTATCTTTGGATTGAGTGAGTAGTACGTGTTTATCACGGATCGGAATCCATTCCTTCCATTTATGGAAGTAGATAAACGATTCCCTTATTTGTTAATCTAGAAGCGAAGCGATCGATCGCGAGTTCATATCTGCGATTGATCACGGTGAGTTGTATGAATTAATTGATCACTAGGGGTTAATGGTAAATAAGGATAAGAGGTTCTAAAAGGGTTAGCGGTAACTTCCCGATTTAGAATGAGCGATCTATGGAGGATTAATCCATATGTAATGATTATATCAATGGGCGCTTATTATTATTCTCGTGAGGAGATAAATATAATCTCATAATCGGAGGAGTGCGATCACGGGATTATGGTGGCATATTCTGTGATTGATTTATCGAATATAATTATTCTATAATTATTTATTTGATTTATCGGGCGTGATTATTAGTCCATGGTCCCGGCGTGCCTCTCACAATATAGCATAGCTATTCTCGGACGTCGAATCCTAATAATATTAATTTAGTTCTCGTTGGACTTTATTAAAGCGATATGTGAATTAATTGTTTAGTGGACTATTAAATTAGTTGGGCTAAATAATTAAATATGTGGAAAAGACATTTTTCATAATCTTGGCCCAAAATTAGTGTGTTGGTGAATTTTGTGACTAGGTCACAAGAATGATAATTTTGACCCAAGCATATTTTAGTCTACAAGAAATTAGTTTTCTTGTGATTAATAAGACATGTGCATAAAATATTTATTGGATAAATATTTATGGTAAGAAATAAAGATAAAGATTATTCTAGATTTGTTCTAGAATATTTTGGGATTATCTTTTATTTAATAGGATTATCATAATTGATTTTGTATTAATTATAAAATCCTTGGGGCTTAAGTTTTCTCTCTCTATATAAAGAGAGTTCTCCAAAGCCAAAAAACACACTACAATTTTAGACTTCTACCTCTTAGAGAGGAGAAGGAAAATTTCGGCCAAAGGGGGTATAAGGGAAAATCTTGAGATTTTTCGGGTAGCATATCGGAAGGGTTAAGTCGAGAATTTCCTTCCACGGGAGTTGCTTGGATCACACGCGTCACGGAAGATCGTGGTGCTCTTCACGCTTTCCTTCGTTCATCCTATTGCGGTTCTTCAACTTGGATTTTGAGATCCAAGAGGTATGATCTACAACCCGCTTGTAGATATAGATCTAGTTATTTTATTACGTGTAGTTTATAGATCTAGATCCATAAATCGCTTTCATTGCGGATGGTATTACTAATGGTGGTATCGATCGCAAGGGATCTATATTTATACGTATAAAATATTAGATCTAGGAGTGGTAAAACATGTAGATTTTTGTCCCAATTTTTTTGGGGGCGATGCATATGTTTAATTTTTATGCTTATGAATGTAAGTGGTTGAAGAGATGGATTGGGGTTGGCTTTGTTTACCCGTTAGATCTATTGTAAACTCATATAAGCGATGAAAATTCGTCCATATGAGTATAGGAAATTATGTAATTCTTTTTATTGCAATTTTAATTTCCAGAAAATAGATCTGTTTAGTAGCTGTTTAGTATTTTTCTTTTCCGTTGATCGAACCGTTGAAACGAAGATCCCTCGGTCAGAATCAAGATTAGAAGATGATGATCAACTCCACAAATTTTGGCGTCGATCAGAGTCCGTTTCGATATCCGTTTGATGCTGCGAAGAGGCTGCTGTAACAGAAAAGCGCAGGATTCACAGAAACACTATCTGTGACTTCCTCGATTTTCTGGGAGAGTTTGGACCGTTGAAAAGCAAATCCGACCGTTCAGATTGATCAAATTTGAGTTTTGGACGTACCATAAAAATTTCAGGTCGATCGGGATTCATCTCGATTCCCGATCTGCCTCAGGAAGTCCTTGATGCAGTGCAGTTAAAGTCAGATTCAGCAGCAAGTTTGGCGGTTTACTGGAGAAAATTGGTAAGTCAAAGCACCGATCCAACCGTCCATATTGAAGTTCAAGGAGTGAAGATAAGATCTGGAAAGTTTCGTCGATCCGAGTTCGTTTGGTTTCCCGATCATCGAAGAGTTCGAACAGCTGCAGATTTAGTTAGAAAGTAGTAAACCCTAGTTAGGGTTTTGGTTTTTATTTTCTAATAGATTAGATACGGGGGTGCCAACGATCCATCTCGGTGTTTAAATTTTCCGCATTTATTTTTTATGTGTTTGATCATAAAATAGATATAAAATCGGAATTGCCATGACATGCATCATATCATAAATCCACTCCATGCATACATGTAGAATTTTAATTTTGGTAATTAAAATAGGCATGTATACAAACTCGTGTAATTAGTTGAAATTTAATTGTCGTGGTAATTAATTAATTTAGTAACTAATTAAAGATCCGAGGGCGGGTTATGAAATCGTTAAGCCTTTCGGTGTGTGTTCTCGGTGAACCGCCTTAAAGCCCAAAGCGAGATCACGTTTTCGATTCGTAGAGTCTACGAGATTGAATGATGGTAAAAGAACAATAAATCTTGGATAAAAGCGGTTCGCCTATAGGTTGGGTGGTCAGCGAGCTTGGCTCGAGCGACTTAACCCTCTAGTGTGATGTATATGCGGGGGTCGGCAAGACTAAGCCAAACCGAGGAGGCGGAGGGGTGATTCCTTCTAATCTCAATAGGGCTCTCTTGACCCGATTTCGTCCATGTCACATATGTTCCAGCGAATAGGGCGGGTAGGCTTGCCTCGTTACCGACACCATTCGGAATCCTTGATTTGATGTGCTTTTATGTTAACATCAAAAGGCGTGGTTAGTTAACCCACCACCACTTCCAAAATATTGAGTGGGAGGCGGGGGGGCGGCGACCAACCCCACGGCCTCTACTATAGATACAAGTAAGTGAGAGAAGGGTGGCGCCTCGCGGCGCTTTGATTTTCGTCCCCCTAAGGATGGTGTTCACCCCTATCAACATTCATGGCTTGGTCTCCGAAAGGATAGGATTTACGGGTACTCGTCGGGTCAGCGACCTATCTGACGGCATACTCAGGCGTACCTAAGAGATCCGATATAGTAGGTCACACTCATCAAGGATATTTTTGGAAATATCTAGGCTAAAAAAGGAAGGTAGTCAATGAATAAAGGGATGTTCGATTCTCGTAGGATGTTCGATTCTCACAAGTTATTCATTGATGAGATTATCTCGATTTAACCGTCATCTCTTTGACCTACCTACTAACTGGCGGCTTTGAGATGCGAGGTTAAAACCTTGGAATGGTAGAGTAGACTTAATTTTAGTTTACAATTCCTAAAATAAAAAAATATAGTAGTGTTAAACTTGAATTAATACATGTCATTTTATTTCTGACATTATATCACTTACTAAATTGCTTAAAATTTATAATTGACTAGTATTGACTTTGTTAAAAAGTGGAAAGTAACTAGGGCGTTGAACTAGTTAATCGATAATGCAATTATTTTGAAAGAGATATTTTCTCTTAAGCCTTTTAAAAACGAGTGACATATAGGTATGTCACTAGTGTCATTCGTGTCAAGCGGAAGACAAACTTAGTTTGATCAAAGGTGATTTGGACTTTGAAATTCTTAGTGAATTTTGAGTGTGTAGTAATTACGAGTAATTTTCTAATTGAAAAATTGGAAAATCATGAAGTGTTACTAGTTGGGCGATATTTGGAATCGATGAACTAGTGGGAGCTTTATGATTTGTTGTTTTTCTAGAACATTAGAAAAGTGTAGCCCGACTACACTGCGTAACCGTTCTAATTGAAAAACCGGAAAGTCATGAAATGTTGCTAGTTAGGCGATATTTGGAATCGATGAACTAGTGGGAGTTTCTATGATTTGTTGTTTTTACGGAAACAATAGAACTATATACGAAAGATTTTCTAATCGAAAAATGGAAATTCATAAAAATAAAGCATTGCTCGTTAGGCGGTATTTGGAACCGATAAACTAGTGGGAGCTTTAATGTTATGATTTGTTGTTTTTACGGTATATTAGAAAATCGAGAAGTCTCGACGAGTAACACTCGAAATAGACATCCACGGTTCAAGAGTAGTGTCTACTCAAGCGAACATTTGGTTCAAAGCTATTTCCATTCACGGAAAGTCAAGAATGGGAGAATATGTCTAAAAGTGTTAGTCACCTAAAAGCGAGAAAATTTTAAAAATTTGAACGAAAATTAATTAGCGAAAATCATAGGATAAGGAAAGTGATTTTGGATCACCAACCTATGAATCCTTGGTGATTTTCTCGAGCTAAGTTCTTTGGAAGAACAAGGTAGCGGTGCATTTAACGATTAAAAGAGTAAACAGCAGGCGATTAATTTTAGCTAGAATAGTGGGAGTGATATAAGGAAATGAATCTCGGGTTCAATCCTTGGATATCGCGGGAAAATTTATTTTTACGTTTAAGATTCGTTGGAGCGAATGGATTTACCTTCTATTCGATAATTTGTTTGTCGTATAGAAAGTGAATATACCATTTGTAATCTGAATCAAGACTCGGACTTTTGTTTGATAAAGTCAAAACCACTTAGAAGCTCTTTGAAATATGTATATAAAACACATCTTAAGAACTATTAAAAGCAATTGGTTTCTATATTTAGATAAGCGCTTCTTCATATTCCATAGTTAGTGCATAGTCACAAAAGACAAGACTTGAAGGCGGCTCGGGGTGATTCCTTTCTCTCGATCTGGTTATATTGTCTCAAAGGTTCAATGACTAAGTTTCCTTTCAATCGGAAAGGATAATGGATATAAAAAGTAACATAGCTTGTTCATGGCGACCTTGAGTGCGATGAAGATACAAGCTAGTAGGAGCTTCAGTAGTGACTTCTTGTCGATAACTATTCAAACACTCCGGTAAGTTTATCCAAAATATTTTGAGGTTTCTCATTTTCATGAGAGATAGAGTATTCTATACTCGGAATGGGCCATCACATAGTCCTGGGGTGATGCTCGGCTGCCTCGTAGTGAAATGTTTTCACTAAGTGAGAAACCGTTAAATTGCCTTATATATGTTTTTAGATGTGCTACAATACCTTTGCTTAACTCAATAAAGATATTAGAAGCGAAATATCGGTTTACATTGAAATGTAAGACCAAGAAGTCTACCTAGAATATGCTTTGGAATTTACGGATAAGGTGTGGATTCGGTTCACCCCACTTCCGTAAATATAAGCATTTAGCACCACGGTGCTTGAAGGTAGGTGGGAATTTCATGAACACGTTCGGTCGATGACCAATCGTTATATATCTTGTAGCATTGAGTAAAAGGTTTGTTATAAGATTCTTGAAATCGGGAAGGGGCGGTTATCTTTGTTGCGTCCTTTACGATAGAAGTCCATGAGCAGTAAAACCTTAAACCTTGAAATACGTTTACTCAAGGTAGTTACTAGCGATTAAAATCGGACCACATCCAACATCGGTTGTTGGTGATAACACTAAATACTACTAAACTAGATCAGAATTTGATCCACCCGAATGTAGTGGGAGTATGGTTTATCCATTACCCATTCACGGGTTCGGCGGACTTTGTAGTCGAGGATCGATTGATGACCTATGGCTCTTTTGTGAAGCGGTATAGGATTACGATAATAGAGGTTGGTTTAATAGCCATAACCACTGTGAATGGAGTTCGGTACTCCAATTACTGTTCATACTCTTGTAGAACCACTGGCGTCTCGAGGCCGAGTGGGAGTAATTGGATCTACACGGAAAGAGTAGAATGAGTTCGGTATTGCATGATTTCGTTCAAAAGCGAGAAAATAGGGGTGATTCCTGAGACTTTCTTGCCAAACAAGCGGAGTCTGGATTCATTCGAAGCAGAAGGGTATTGACTTATGAACTTATGGCGGGATATTTATCAAGGCTTATGTCCTTTGTGGATAAAAAGCAAACCTCTCGGTCATTGGAAGTCATATATTTCTACAATATGTGGATTTGACGAGAATATTGATAAGTCTTTTGTAAATTTGGATATCAATTTTAGTCTGATGAGTGAATATATAAATATATATTAGTGTTTGTGAAGGATAACCTTTGCACGATTGGAATCAACATGGGTGTGTTATCTGAAGTCGAGAATCGACAATACCACAACAATTCTGCTGAGAGATTTGGACAACATTCTTAAGAGTTTGACTCGGTCGAATTCATTAGAATCGATCCTTTGGTTTCCCATCCATCTTATTGGTTAAGATGATGCATCTGTGTATGCAACATTCAACGAGGAAGTTCTACCCTATGCCTCGGGAATGACTCTACAAATCTTGGATCAAGAGAAATGGGATAGATTCTCTTTCTAGTAAGAGATGGTCGAGGTTATTGAGCGTCAACTTTGATCGAATCTTAGATTCGGCGGTTAACAAAGCAAGTTTAGTATGTCCTTTAGTATCTTGAGAGAACGAGGAACAATATGCGGACATATTCATGTGTGAACTTGGATATGTGTGATACACTGATTTGACTTTAAGTCAGATTGAGGATGATCGTTAAGTCGATCTCGGGCTCAGTGTTTACTAAGTACCACATGATTTGATGGACCGGTAACGTTTCGATTCTACGGATCGTCTCGAGCCGACAACCTGACTAATCATTAAGACCCATGACATTTAGATGTAGGTGCTCCCGAGTCAGCGACCTATCCTCTGACGGCATACTCGGAGTGTACTTTGGAATCTGAAATGGTTATGATATGCTTAGTGGGTACTAGAATACGGGATGGGTCTCCATTGCTTTAGAGCAAGTGGGAGATGTAGTTTGTTGTATTTTAAATAATAGGGTGTGCTCTAAAACAATTAATCACATGCTTTCGTGCAAGTGGGAGATTGTTAGGTGTGATGCCGAAAGACAATTTTGTAATTGTTTTATTTAATAAATGAATTGAGCGTTATTATTCATATTTATTATTCTCGTATTCACCGATGTGACAATAGTAATTACACTCTGAGAAAACCTAAAGTATATCGTTTATGTAATCACTTAACTTTCGGTGTATGGTATATACACGGGAGGATTGAGTTAGTGAAGATGTACTTAAAATACAATTAGCCCGTAGTGAAGTTAATCGAGAGTATCGGGTCTCTCCTTTAACGTGCTATTAATGCGCCCGAGAACACGATTGGTGTGATTGTCTTATCGGACTTTCGGTTAAGAGAACCTAATGGGGCATTTATATATGATAGATATATCATATAAATTTGGACCGATTTGATTAGAGTTCACGATATAATTCCGTAATCGAGAAGTCTTATCGAATCAATGGATGATCATATTTATGGATATATCTTAATCTGAGGTGATCACGATCCAAGCTGCTTGAATCGGTATGAAGTTTGACTTGGCGGTTAAGGATTTGCGAGTACGTAGTGCGAATTACCCCGTCTTGGCATTGTCTTTGGATTGAGTGAGTAGTACGTGTTATCACGGAATCGGAATCCATTCCTTCCATTTATGGAAGTAGATAAACGATTCCACTTATTTGTTAATCCTAGAAGCGATCGATCGCGCGAGTTCATATCTGTGATTGATCACCGGTGAGTTGTATGAATTAATTGATCACTAGGGGTTAATGGTAAATAAGGATAAGAGGTTCTAAAAGGGTTAGCGGTAACTTCCCGATTTAGAATGAGCGATCTATGGAGGATTAATCCATATGTAATGATTATATCAATGGGCGCTTATTATTATTCTCGTGAGGAGATAAATATAATCTCATAATCGGAGGAGTGCGATCACGGGATTATGGTGGCATATTCTGTGATTGATTTATCGAATATAATTATTCTATAATTATTTATTTGATTTATCGGAGACGGCGATTATTAGTCCATGGTCCCAGCGTGCCTCACTAATATAGCATAGCTATTCTCGGACGTCGAATCCTAATAATATTAATTTAGTTCTTGTTGGACTTTATTAAAGCGATATGTGAATTAATTGTTTAGTGGACTATTAAATTAGTTGGGCTAAATAATTAAATATGTGGAAAAGACATTTTCATAATCTTGGCCCAAAATTGTGTGTGGAAAAAATTTTGTGACTAGGTCACAAGAATGATAATTTCGCCCCAAGCATATATTAGTCAACAAGAAATTAGTTTTCTTGTGATTAATAAGACATGTGCATAAAATATTTATTGGATAAATATTTATGGTAAGAAATAAAGATAAAGATTATTCTAGATTTGTTCTAGAATATTTTGGGATTATCTTTTATTTAATAGGATTATCATAATTGATTTTGTATTAATTATAAAATCCTTGGGGCTTAAGTTTTACTCTCTATATAAAGAGAGTTCTCCCAAGCCAAAGAACACACTACAATTTTAGACTTCTACCTCTTAGAGAAGAAGTGAGAAAATTTCGACCAAGGGGTATAAGGGAAAATCTTGGAGATTTTTCGGGTAGCATATCGGAAGGGTTCGAGTCGAGAATTTCCTTCCACGGGAGTTGCTTGGATCACACGTCACGGAAGATCGTGGTGCTCTTCACGCTTTCCTTCGTTCATCCTATTGCGGTTCTTCAACTTGGATTTTGAGATCAAGAGGTATGATCTACAACCCCTTGTAGATATAGATCTAGTTATTTTATTACGTGTAGTTTATAGATCTAGATCCATTAAATCGCTTTCATTGCGGATGGTATTACTAACTCCGATGAATGCCTTAAATTCATCCTTTCATGCTTCGATATGCTTGTGCCCCCTTTTCCGAGAAATCTTTAGGCAGAGAGATACCCTGGATAATTGCCATGGTTAATTTGAATGTTTGATTTGCTTGGGGTTTTTCGGGTAGATTGGGGGTTTTTTCGTGGGCCGTTTTGTTTAAGGAAAATGGAGGGCGAGGTGTCGGAAGTGATTACTCTCACTTGGCCCGATTTCCTTGTTTTGGGTGATTATATCTTGATCCACCTCACCTGCTTCTTTCCGAATGTCTTCGATCGTACATTATCGGATGAAGAAACTCGGCCCGCCGCCCGGCCATGGCTCGAGGAGGTCAAGATGGAGGAAGTCAATTTGAGCGACGAGGAGGAAGTGTTAGAGGAAGAAGAAGGGGGCCGTCGGGGTCGAATATGACTCAGCACGAGGAGAATGGAGAGGAAGTCGTGGTGATCGGCGAGGGTAATACCGGGGCCGTGTCGAGGATGAAGACCAAGATCGACGCTGTCGAGCCGACCTTATCACCGAATCCAAAACGCAGTGTCCCCAGGGCCGCCACTCGCAAGCGCAATGCTCAAGGGAAGCCGTGGAAGCCGTCTTGGTGTGTCGAAGAGTACCAGAGTGTCGAGAAACCATCGACATCCAAGAAAGCCGAGCGCCTAAGAAAACGGTCGTGATCTGGTGACCTCGAGAAGAAGAGAATGCCGCCTAAAAGAGGTCACCACCATAAAATCGAGATGGAGTTGGTAGAACAAAAGTAGCGGATAGTAATCTCATACTGCCGATGGAGGAGTTTGAGATCGAGCCGATTATACATCGCGCCGACCACCTTCGACATCCCCGGCGATTATCGGTTTGCCAATATGGGCACGACGAACGTGTCGCGGACTTGCGGTCGAGATGACGAGGATTTCTTGTGGTTGCATTACGACCAGTTAGTTGCCGGACTCATGCCACCCTTTGATCCATTTTTCGATATATTCATGGATGAACTGAAGGTTTTTCCATGCGATCTTAGCTTGGGGGTAGTCTGGGTGGTTATGTCCTTTATCATAATCAGCCGGTTGAGCGGTCACGACCCGTCGATGGCGGCGTTGCTTTATTTTATGGCTTCAACAGAAATGTGACGCCGAGATCCAACGAGAAGCGGTCGAGCGCTGGTAGGCCCCGACTCTTATTCGATCTTCCCGATAAGGTGACGGATCGAGACAAGAGATGATGATGAGTCGAGTCCAGAGTCGGATGGCCATTCAAAAGCTCTCGGCCAACTCCGTGGAGACCGACCACTTGAAGAACATCAAAACTCATTTCACCAATGACGGGTTTATAGCCGACCTGAAGGAGTTGCTCGGGTATACCCGAAAAGGTGAAGAGCAGGCGTGGGCCTTTAACTGGAGGCTGATCTTAGACGTTAGAGAACCTTATCTCAAGAGTGCCGGACTTGCTGGAGCCGGCGTCGGGGAACCCTTAGGTGGTTGAGCCATTGCGAATGACCCCGATTGGTATGGGAGTGTCATCACGGAAAATGCATGCCTTCTCGGTGTAAAGTTTTTATGGCATCCGGCCCGGACCCGTAGTATGATTCTGTAGGTGTGATGCCCAAAGACAATTTTGTAATTGTTTTATTTAATAAATGAAATGATATTATTATTCATATTTATTATTCTCATATTCACCGATGTGACAAAGAGTATTTACACTACGTAAAAACCCTAAAGTATATCGCTTATGAATCATTTAACTCCGTTGTATGGGATATACACGAGAGGATTGAAAGTTAGTGAAGATGTACTTAAAATACAATTAGCCCGTAAAGTGAAGTTAATCGAGAGTATTAGGTCTCTCCTTTAACGTGCTATTAATGCACCTGCAACACAATAGGTGTGATTGTCTTATCCGGACTTTCGGTTAAGAGAACTTAAGGGCATTTATATATGATAGATATGTCATATAGAAAATTTGGACCGATTTGATTAGAGTTCACGATAGAATTCGTAATCAGAAGTCTTATCGAATAAATCGATGATCATATTTATGGATATATCTTAATCTCGAGGTGATCACAAATAACCCGCTTGAATCGCATTATGAGGTTTGACTTGACGGTTAAGGATTACACGGAGTCTGTGATCCGAATTACCCCATCCTGGCATTGTACTTTGGATTGAGTGAGTAGTCCGTGTTATCATAGATACGAATCCATTCCTTCAATTTATGGAAGTAGATGTACGCTTCCTTATTTGTTAATCCTAGAAACTGATCGATCCATGGAGTTCATATTACACTGATTAGCTACCAGTGAGTTGTATGAATTAATTGATCACTAAGGGGTTAATGGTAAATAAGGATAAGAGGTTCTAAAAAAGGTTAACGGTAACTTCCCGATTTAGAATGAACAGTCTATGGAGGATTAATCCATATGTAATGATTATATCAATGGACGCTTATTATCATTCTCGTGAGGAGATAAATATAATCTCATAATCGGAGGAGTGAAATACGTGGATTACGATGGCATATTCCTGTGATTCATTTATCGAATATAATTATTCTATTCGTAAGATAATTATTTATTTGATTTATCTGAGTCAGCCGATTATTAGTCCATTGTCCCGATCGTGCTCCAATATAGCATAGCTATTCTCTAACGTCGAATCCTAATAATATTAATTTAGTTCTTGTTAGAATTTAATTAAAACGATATGTGAATTAATTGTTTGAAATGACTATTAAATTAATGGCTAAATAATTAAATATGTGAAAAATGATTTTTCATAATCTTGGTAAAATTAGTGTTATGGTTTAAAATATTATTGACTCAGGTCAATGAAGTAAAATTCGGCCAAGGCATGTTTTTAGTGAGCAAGAAATTAGGTTTTTTGTGATTTAATAAGAACATGTCAAGCACAAAATATTTATTGGATAAATATTTATGGTAAGAAATAAAGATAAATATTATTCTAGATTTGTTCTAGAATATTGTAGGATTATCTTTTATTTATTGGATTTATTTATTTGAAAATAAAATCGGCTTGTAGAGATGCATGATTACTTCTATATGTAAAGAGCTTCTCCTAACTCAAACACACAACACACATAATTCGACTTCTACCTCTTAGAGTATATAAGAATAAAATTCGCCAAGGGGAGAATAAGGGAAAATCTTGGAGGTTTTTCCGGTAGCATATCGGGAGGATTCGAGACGAGAATTTCCTTCCACCGAGTTGCTTGGATGTGCACGTGCATGAAGATCGTGGTGCTTTCTTCACATCTTTCTTTTGTTCTTCCTATTTGCGTGTTCTTCTACTTGGATTTTGAGATCCAAGATGTATGTTCTACAACCCCTGGTAGAGTAGATCTAGTTATTTTATCACGTTGTGAATTTATAGATCTGAATCCTTAAATCGACTTCTGCTACGGATGATATTCTACTAATGGTATCGATTGCCATTACTGTGATTCATATTTATACATGATAAAATATTAGATCTGGTGAGTTTTAAAACATGTAGATTTTTGTCCCAATTTTTTATAAGGGGCCGGCATATGTTATTTTTTTTTATTTTGCGATTGCTTTGTGGTTTGAAAGAGATGGGATGGGGTTGGCATTACTTGTTCGTAGATCATTTTGTAGCTCTTTTGATTAGTATCAATTGATTTATAGGATGTGTAATTTATTTTTATGCAACTCGAAAATTGTATAAATGGCTTCTTTGTAATTTTAATTTTGCTCCTGGTTCGAGGCAGCGAAGATTATGTGTTGAAGATCATCAAAAAGGTAAAACGGGAGGATGCCGAATTGTTTAATTATTTTTTCCCAGCGGCGGCAGAATTGCTTTGATCACATTTGTATATTGTGTTTTTTTGGTCTCGGCGGAAATTGGCAAAATTTTAATGTGACAGCTTATTTTTTTGGGTTAACCTAACCTAATTTTTTTTTTTATCAGCCGAGAATTAAAAAAAAAAAGTTTTTTTCATTAACTTTGGCAGTGGGCCTGTTATTAAAAAAAAAAACAATTTGATAATATAGATATATTTTTAATATATTGATATATTACTGCTCCTCTCATCGCCGTCAAAGGTTTTAGTTTGTACAAGATCGGGCTGCTCGAGATCCGGAAGTTTCAAAATCAAGATCAAGATCGGTGATTTGAAGACTTAGAATTAGTTTTACTTTTCCTTAGAAAATAGGTTAGTCGTACCAACCAAACGATCATCTCGGTGTTTAAATTTTCCACAATTTATTTTTATGTGTTTGATCATAAAATAGATATAAAATCGAATCACTACATACGTCATCATATCATAAATCCACTCCATGCATACATGTAGAATTTTAATTTTGGTAATTAAATAGGCATGTATACAAATTCGCGTAATTAATTGAAATTTAATTAATACGTGGTAATTAATTAATTTAGTAACTAATTAAAGATCCGAGGACGGGTTATGAAATCGTTAAGCCTTTAAGTTGTGTGTTCTCGTGAATCGTCATTTTAAAAGCTCAAACGATATCACGTTTCGATCTTCAGATGTCTACTTGTAGATTGAACGATGGTAAAAGAACAATAAATCTTGGATAAAAACGGTTCGCTTATAAAGTTGGTGGTCAATCTGAAGCAGTGCTAAACACCGACTTAACCCTCCCAGTGTGATGTATGACGGGAATCCTGCAAGACTAAGCTATACCGGTGAGCGGAGGGGTGATTCTTCTTATCTCAACGTGGGCTCTCTTTGACCCGATTTCGGCCCATTTCAATCACATATGTTCCAACGCATTAGACGGGTAGGCTTGCCTACGTTATCGGCGACACCATTCGGAATCCTTTGATTTGATGTGCTTTTATGTTAACATCAAAAGACGTGGTTAGTTAACTCCACCACCACTTCCAAAATATTGAGTAGAGCAGAGGGAGGCGACAAACAACCCCACGGCCTCTACTATAGATACAAGTAAGTGAGAGAAGTGGTTACGCGGGCGCTTTGATTTCTCGCCCCTACGTATGGTGTTCACCCCTATCAACATTCATGGCTTGGTCTCCGAAAGGATAGGATTTGGTACTGTACCGGGTCACCGACCTATCTCACGACGGCACACTCGGGCGCACTCAAGAGAACCGATATAGTAGTCACGCTCATCAAGGATATTTTGATAATATCTAGGCTAAAAGGAAGGTAGTCAATGAATAAAGGGATGTTCGATTCTCGTGGGATGTTCGATTCTCACAAGTTATTCATTGATGTATTGTCTCGATTTAATCGTCATCTCTTTGACCTACCCTACAGGCGGCAATCGAGATGATGTTAAAACCTGAATGGTAGAGTGTGACTTAATTTTAGTTTACAATTCCTAAAATAAACTTATATAGTAGTGTTAAACTTGAATTAATATATGTCATTTTATTTACAAAGATTATATCCCTTACTAAATTGCTTAAAAAATTAATAATTGACTAGTATTGACTTCAAGTAAAAAGTTGAAAGTAACTAGGATGTTGGAACTAGTTAATCGATAATGCAATTATTTTCGAAAGAGATATTTTCTCTTAAGCCTTTTAAAAACGTGAGTGACATATGTATGTCACTAGCGGTCATTCATGTCAAACGGAAGACAAACTTAGTTTGATCAAAGGTGATTTCGACTTTGAAATTCTTCTAGTGAATTTTGAGTGTGTAGTGATTACACGAGTAATTTTCTAATTGAAAATCAGGAAAATCATGAAGTGTTACTAGTTGGATGATATATTTGGAATCGATGAACTAGTGAGAGCTTTATGTTTTGTTGTTTTTCTAACATTGAAAAGTGTAATCGACTACACACGTGAATCGTCGTAATTAAAAAACCGGAAAGTCAGCGAAGTGTCGCTTAGTTGGACGATATTTGGAATCGTGGGAACTAGCTAGAGTTCTATGATTTGTTGTTTTTTCTCGAAACATAAAACGTATGTACGTAAAGATTTTCTAATCGAAATCGGAAAATCATAAAAACAAAGCATTGCTAGCGTTAGACGGTATTTGGAACCGATAAACAAGCCGGGAGCTTTAATGTTATGATTTGTTGTTTTTTCCGCATATTAAAAATCCGGAAGTCCCTTATTTAGTAACACTAAAATAGATATCCCACTTTGTTCAAGAGTAGTGGTCTACTCAAACGAACTGGGCCGTTCACAGACTCAAGCTTCATTCACTGGGAAAGTCAAGAATGGGAGAATATGTCTAAAAGTGTTAGTCAATTCAAAACTGAGGAAACTTTGCAGCATCGCCAACCACTAATTAATTGAACAAAATCACAGATAAGTGACAAGTTGATATTCTGATCACCAACCTATGAATCCTTGGCTTATTTTCTCGAGCTAAGTTCTAAGCAAGTGCTATGCAGCAGCAGTATTTAACGATTAAAGAGTAAACAACGGGCGCTTAATTTTAGCTGTGAATAATGGAGAGCGATATAAGGATACTTAATCTCGGATTCAATCTCTGATATCGCGTAAAAATTATTTTCTCGCTTTAGATTCGCTGTGAACTAATGGATTTACCATCTATTCGAGCAATTTAGTTTGTCAGATGAAAGTGAATATACTTCCATTTGTAGCATTTAATCCAAGACTCGACTTTTGTTTGATAAAGTCAAAACCACTTAGAATCATTAAATATGTATATAAAACACATCTTAAGAACTATTAAAAGCAATTGGTTTCGATATTTAGACATAAACGCTTCTTCATATTCCATAGTTAGTGACAAACACCCTAAAAGACAAGACCAAGACGGCTCGTTCAGGTGATTCTTTTCTCCCACTCTATGCTTATATTGTCTCAAAGGTTCAATGACTAAGCTTCCTTTAAATTGGGAAAGGATAATGGTTATAAAGAAGTAACATAGCTTTGTTCATGCGACGACCTTCGGGTCTAATGAAAGATACAAATGCTAGTAGAGCTTCCTTGTAGTAAAGTGACTTCTTGTCTCGAGCAACTATTCAAACACTTCCGGAAAGTTTATCCAAAATATTTTGAGGTTTCTCTCGCAAGCCACCGTAGATAGTGAGTATTCTATACCGAATAGCCATTCAATAGTCCTCAAGACTCGATGCTCACCCGCCTCATTGTGACATGTTCTCACCAATGAGAAACCGTTAAATTGCCTTATATAGCGTTTCAGATGTACTACAATACACTACTTAACTCAATAAAGATATT